>JBBPBX010007413.1:42981-55468 GCA_038048925.1 Garcialebias charrua
CACACACACACACACACACACATGCTCACTCACTGCCCAAATGCTTTTAATTTTAGTGATGGTTCACTTTAATTATTATGAAAATTAAATCAAATGTAATCGCTGGATTAATGTGACCGATGAGATAATTCAGCTGCATGGTGATGGGAGCAGGTGGGAGGGGGGGATCGTCTATAAATCTCTAGCAAAACGCTCGAGAACAAGCAGGCGGGAGGTTCACGACTCTACATGCATGGACACAGTGAGGTGTAAAGTCAGGTTATACAGTTAATTTATGCACACATCAGTCTGAAGGCAAACTCGAATGGATGCTGAAAATGTTTTTAAACAAATTAACATTGTGCATGAGGATGTGAGCCACAGTGTCAGACAGAATAAAAAACCAGAAGAAAAAAATCAAAACATCTGTAGGTACTGTTCAAGCAAAAACATTTCATAACTGCTAATACCAAAACTTTACATGGGCAGTATTTTTGCATTTGATATTAAAATTATTGCAATCCAATAACGTTTTTTATTTTTTTTATTTTAGTAGTTTAATTAAAAAAATAGACAACATAACATTTCAGAAGATAAAAAAATCCCATTCATACTCAGCAATGCATGTGCCAATGCATTATAAAGAATGTGCTGTAAGGCATTTTGATTTTTAAACATGTCAAATACATCAATATTCAAAGTACAATTTACTTGACATGGTTTTAAAAATAATGAAACACTTTTATAAAAATTTTATAAGGAAGCTGCAAAGATAATCAACACGTTTTTAATCATTTAACGTGTTTAAAGGTCCACATTTGTGCAAAAACGACCTCTTGTGTTCATTCTTTTCTGCCTTTTCTGTTTCTTTATAAGACCATTCCACCTCATTTATGTTCCTCTCCTTTTTTGTATCATGTCTGTCCTTTCTACTTCTCCCCCACAGTTACTTCTATATTGTTTTCCTCTCCTCTTCACCCACTTTCTCTCTCACTCTCTCCTCTTAATCACTGGGTATGGGGGAATTGATAACCATCTATTACCTTATGTTGCTCTGTGATTAATGTTCTCAGGTCTTTCTCGTTGTTTCTCATTCATAGCTCATGTCATGGCCCATAAACTAATACCTAAAGGAAACCTGCCAGATGATTCCCACTCTAAAAAAGAGGGCAAGAGAAAGAGACACTCGTAGTGATGCTTGGACCTGGTAAAGGCCATAAAGAAAAGGTGCTTTTGGAAAGTCAAAGATAAAACAAGGGGAAAAGAAAGAGTTGTTTGTGCTTTATCACTGACTGAAATATTCAGTTCCATTTTGCCAAGCAGAGCAGGTGTCAGCGTCATGCCAAATCTAGTTATTAAGGGCATAAATCTGAGGCGAGTGCTGATTTGTTGCACTCATCATGACATGTTTATTACATACTACCACTCTGTTATGAATGCGCTGAGATCAAGTCGCATGCACTACATGCATCAACCATCAACATATGAAGTCACAATTTATGTAATTAAATCTTCGTTCATTGTGTATTCATACAACAAGTAATAAAGGTGTCCCTTTACATTTTTCACTCACTTACCTGTCAGTGTGAGCAGGATTTTAGTGAATGACATTACGAGGCCGAAAATGATCATTTCAATCTGTAGCTTTATAGAGACTGACAGGAGTTGTCATCTCTCTTATTTACAACAGAAACAACAACAAAAAAAATCACTTATAATCCTGAAGAGCTCGACAGAGCAAGTTGTAAACACAAAACAACTATTTTTAAGGCTAAAAATTACAGAATTAAATTGGAAAAAATTACCAACATTCACCAGCTAGATATGATGAAAGTCCACTTGATGAATAATACATTATTTGTATACAGTAGAGTGCAAGCTGGACTTGGATATAGGCAAGATTATTCCAATAGTAGATGGCAACACTTCGAGTAAAATTTGATCTGCCGTACTTGCTGCCGTACATGTCGCACCGCCGTGTAAGTTGAATCAGTCCAAATATGTCTAATAAAGTGGAAAAAAAACATAAATATGTCGCTATGCTGTACAAGTCGCATCTATTATGCATCCCCGCTGACATCACATTTGTTATGCGTCACCGCTGACCACCCGGAAACGTGGGCCAGTGTTGTGCCAAAAATCGATTGCCTGCCAAATGGCGTCCGCAGGAGCGTGCACTGGAGGACTTTAACAAGAATTTAACAAGATTTACACTTAAAAACAATTATTTGTTTGCTCGACATTATAGCAAAGGTGTGTCTCAGTTGAGCTTTTCCTTAATAAATGCACTTTACCAGTCAAATCAGCTGTATTTCGAAAGCTGATTCGTGGCAGCCGGAGCACGCAGAGGGAGGACTCGCTGTGCATTTCTTCAAAATTTACCAAGATAACCACCTAAAAACAGTTATTTGTTGCTCGACATAGTAAAGGTGTGTCTCAGTTGAACTTTTCCTTAATAAATGCACTTCTTTAATGGTCAAATGAGCTGCATTTCACCTGGGCGGTGCAGCAAAATGCAGCTGATTTGACGTTTGCACTGGGAGTTCTGGAGTGAGACAAAGGTGGCTTTGTATAGCAAGTCAAGTGTCTCATTAATAGCCACTTTTACCTATTAATGAGACAATTGGCTTGCCATTTTAATTACTGTACTTCCACCTGATAAGTCGCATCGCCCTATAAGTTGCATCAGTCCAATTATGTCCAATAAAGTGGAAAAACCCATAAACGTGTTGCACCGCGTATACGTTGCATCTATTATGCGTCACCGCTGAGGCGTCGCATATGTTATGCGTCACTTCTGACAATCCGGAAATGTGGGCCGGTGTTTTGCCCAAAATGGATTGGCTGCGAAATGGCTACAGGAGCGTGCACGGTAGGACTTTAACAAGATTAACACTTAAAAACAATTATTTGTTTGCTGAAAATTATAGCAAAGATGTGTCTGAGCTGAACTTTTCCTTAATAAATGCACGTAATGGTCAAATCAGCAGAATTTAAAAAAATAGTTTAGCTACGTCAGTGCTACGAAATGTGCACGTGCAGCGAGCGGATACGCTTCATTTCTTTAAAATTTAACAAGATAAACACCTTGAAAATATATATGTTTCTTTCTTTCTTTCTTTATTTATTTATTTTTTAAAATATATATGTTTGCTGACATTATAGAAAAAGTGTTTCTGAGCTGAACTTTTCCTTTAAAAATTAACATAATGTTCAAATCAGCTGGATTTAAATTGTTTCGCTTTGACGTCTTCCAAACTTGCGCGCGCTGCGGAAATAACTTATAAATGAATCGAATTTTAGCTCAAACATCTCCTACAGCTAAACAGTTGTAAATGTCCATCCAGTGATTACTTTCTGTAAGTTTCATCAAAATCTGTCCTGTGGTTCTTGACCTATTTTGCTAACAGTCAAACACTGAGCTAACAGTAGTCTAGACCTCCAGAGAGCAGGAGGCCATGCTGTGACAGAGTGAGTCCGACCAGATGAGTCTGCTGTCGGACTGGGAACGGTCCGTGGACCCTCGCGGCCGAAAGTGGTGCTGCGCCCCTAGCGGCCGAAAATGGTACTGCTCCATGTTTTTCGTCAGAATGAATACCATACCATACCATACCATTTTATTTATAAAGCACTTTAAACAGGAACAAGTCCACACCAAAGTGCTGGACAAACAAACACGCAACAGGCAACACAGACAATGAAGTACAACACGAAAAACATAAAAACATTGCAGATCATAAATCAAACGATCCAATACAAATCAGCTGGCATTGAAAGCGATGGAGTAGTAGTGAGTTTTTAACCGGGATTTGAAAACCGAGAGGGAGGGGGCCTGTTTGATGAGCAGCGGTAACTCGTTCCAGAGTCTTGGGCCTGCTACAGAGAACGCCCTGTCACCCCTGCGCTTAAGGCGAGTTTCTGGAACTATTAAGAGTACCTGATCCTCTGACCTCAAAGCACGTGGAGGGACATATGGGTGTATCAGATCCGAGAGATAGGCGGGGGCGAGACTGTTCAGCGATTTGTAGACATACATGAGAATTTTGAATTGGATTCGAAGATGAACCGGTAGCCAGTGAAGGGAGGCCAAGACTGGTGTAATGTGCTCTCTTTTGCGTGTGCTGGTTAAAAATCGGGCAGCTGCGTTCTGAACCAGTTGTAATCGTGCAATGGTGGCTTGACTGACGCCAAACAGAAGTGAATTGCAGTAATCAAGCCTAGATGTAATGAATGCGTGAATCACTGTCTCCAGGTGCTTTTTGGATAATATGGGCTTCAGCTTAGACAGACGCCTCAGCTGGAAAAAACAGGATTTGACGATCATGTTTACATGACTGTTGAGTTTCATGGAAGGATCCATTATCACTCCCAGATTTTTGACTTTTTGTTTTGTTGTTGAATGGAAACTGTCATATCTCACCCAAAAATTGGTCAAAAAATATGGGGAAAAATCCCTAAATATGTCACTTTGCCCTATAGGTAAGTCGCAGGGCATGCAAATTAGGCAAAAACAAGCAACTTATAGGCCGTAAAATACGGTAAGTGCCTTCTAGCAGCTGAAAATGGTAATGTTCAATATTTTCCATGTCAGAATGAATGAAATTGTCAGTTTTCAGACAAAATTAAGTGTCTTCTAGCAGCTGAAAATGGTAATGTTCAATATTTTCCATGTCAGAATGAATGAAATTGTCAGTTTTCAGACAAAATTTGAGTTTTATAAATGCGGGAAAAAACATAAATAAGCGATTTTGCTGTATAAGTCGCAGGACTTGCACATTTATGCAAAAGAGTGCAACTTTTACAGCGAAAAGTATGGTAGTTCCTAAAAAAGTGAAATACAATAAGAATCTGGAACATTGAGATATTATGAGTTTAAATGCTCAGGCTAAACATCACATGAAATCAATTATATGTGAGAAAACCCAGACTAGCTTTGTCACATGTTTGTCACAGTCTAAAGTCTTCTTTAAATGTTAGAAAAATTAATTTTAAGTTGGCATCCATGTGCTCAGAGAAAGTCATTGCTACATGCAGAATATACAGTAGCATTGACAAGTTTCAAAGGGACTTTTTAGGGAATTAGATTTAGTGTGAGTAGCAGCTGAGTGACCCTTTATTTTAACTTAGTGAAACCTGGCAAGCCCAGAGTCTATTTCCAGATGGCATACACTTAAACAAATGAACACACACACACTCACACATATGAGAATGAGGATCAAGAACAAAATGTGCTCGAGCAGCAGAATTTTTCTAAGCAGACAGTGTAGAGGTGAGCTTTGGAGTCTCCATGTTTCTGACCTTTGCGTTTCATTTATTTCCCTTTGTGTCATGACACTGTTAACATTAGCAGTGCTTCAACGAGGGGAATGTGTTCCTGGCATGATGAGAACTGTTAGGTTTGCACCAACTTTGATGTGATTCTTGCCAAATGTTCAATTTTGCTGGTTTAACCACAGCAACATATTCCACATGTTTGGGCCTAAAATACATATTTTGGATATTTTTAATTCTTGTTTAAACATCAGCTTTTATCCAACTCATTCAGTCTTTCGTTCAGTATGCCCTGTTCTGTACACTGTTCAGATGGTCAAAGTCAAAGTCAAAGTCAACTTTATTGTCAGAACTGCAATATGTACAGGACATACACAGGACCGAAATTGCATTTCTCTCAGTCCCTCGGTGCAACAGTAACCATCTAAACACTAAACACTAAAACATTTAATACACATAAGCATAAAATAGTAAAAAAGTGTAACACTGTCCTGAGTTTTTTCATAATAGTATAAAAGTATGAAAATTAACACCAACACTGAAACACCAAACACCCCTAAAACACCAAACACCCAATGAACATAAGCATAAAATGAAATAATAAAAGTGTAATACTGTCCTGAGTTTTTGCATAGTAGTATAAAAAGTATAAAAAGTATATCTATAAAATAAACTGAAGGTTCTAGCATTGACATTTGCAAAGAGTGGCACAGCAGCATATAAGTTAATGTACACAGTATATGTATGAGGTAGTTGATGTTGGTATAGAGGCAAAGTGGCATATGCAGTCTTACTGTATCATCAGATGCTCTTATTTCGCATCAGGGTTTTCCATGGCCTCTTGAATGTTTTTTCTGATTAGGCCCTTTTGCCTTGTCTGTGAGTTTTGGTGGACAACCCACTCTTTGTTATGGTACCACAGTCTGTCCATTTTCAAAATACTTTTTTTTAATGGTGCTTTGTCAGATGTACAGAGTTTGGGATGATTTTTCTAATCCAACCTTTGCTTGCACTTTTCAACTCTCTCTGAGGCGCATGGAAAGTTTCTTAATCTTGTCTCTTGCTTGATATGAGGTTTTGATTCTGGGGGCTTTCAAAACAGATATGCATGTACTGAGCTCATGTCATACTTACAATGTCCACTAAAGGAGCAGAAGTAGGAGAGATGAGAAAGCAATTGATGAAACATAAAAAAATGAACAAACAATAAACTGAGTAAAAGGAGAATATATGAGGAAGACGGAAAGTGAGAGTTCCAAATATGCATAATAATGCACACTGCTCACTCAGTTCTATATTTAAATGGTACCACTGAGCTGCTTGTTGAGACAAAAGCAGCTGACTTGACTGGCTCGTCTGTAGGTAGCAGTGAAGGGCTGTGCATACATTATTCTGGAGTTGAGATAATTTGTCGACAATTAGCCAGAACAGGGTGCAGCGAGAAGCTGATTAGCATGTTGGAACAAGTCAGCCATAGGAATCGAGACACAAGGGCTTTGAAACTGACATGAATTCAACATTGCACATACTCTGTCATATTCTGTTTTATTTTTTATTTATTTATTTTCCTCTTTTTCTTCCTTGCTCTTTAAGGCAGGATTTATATTCATGCTGGAACAAATCATGAATATGGATATATGAACAAAATGATGATGACATGAAAAAAAGAAGAAACACAGAATATAATTTTATTTTTAAAAGCATGTGGAAATTTTTGCTTTTCAGCACATCTGAGATTTTTTTTGTTTTGTTTCCACGGGTTACCCAAAATCTAAAATTCTCACTGCATTATCTTTAAGAGCATGACTATTTATCAGACATGAATTTTGGTATCAAACAATTCATTTTAATTGTGTCGGTTACCACTGGCCACGTACTGGCTTTTATACAGTTCAAATAATCCATGAAGTAACTACAAAAATATTTTAACAGGCTTACAAGTAGAAAAGTATCTTCCAGCAATTCAAAAATGCAGTTATTTTTCATTCATTCAACCTTTATTTAGTCATGTAAATCACAAATTTGTAGCAAATAAATTATGCAGGTTCAAGGTTCAAGTAGACTTTATGTAAATCATATGTGGTACATGAGGTGGAAAAAATTAAAGAAAACGTGTACTCATGGTCTCAGCAATCATATAAATTATTAAAAAAGAAACAGTCTCCAAGAATCTAAGATATAAACAATTATAATAATACAATATAATTTTTTTTTTTTTCTTCTTTCGGCTTCTCCCTGCGTTAGGGGTCACCACAGCGAACTAGTCGCATGAAGACTTGGCAATTGTTTTTACGCCGGATGCCCTTCCTGACACAACCACAGACAACCGAGCAACCACAGCCCTCTGTGTGGAGCAGAGAGCTGATATCTAGGGTGCCCAGGGGAGCAGATGATGTGGGTTAAGGGCCTTGCTCAAGGACCCAGAGTGGGGCAGATGAGGGTAGAGACAGGTGTGACCGCTTCACTTTATCCCACCCACATCTTGATGTTGTCGGTACCGGGGCTTGAACCGGCGATCTTCCGACCACAAGCTCACCTTCTTAACCTCTGCGCCACCACTCCCCCCTGTATATAATAATACAATATAAATAAGATGTATTAAACAGCAGCCTGAACATGAACAAGCCATACATATATTTGCAGCTGATAGAGAAAATGTGTATTTGTTGTAACACATTTAGTTTGATATCTAGAGACTAAGTCCAAATACCGTATTTTTCCGCTGTACACATTGCACCACCTTATAAGTCACATCAGTCCAAATATGTACAGTATAATGAAGTAGAAAAATCATTAAATATGTCACTTTGCCATATGTGTTGCATCTATTATGCATCACCGCTGACACACGCATTTGTTACGCATCACTGCTAACAACCCGGAAATGTGGGCCGAACCCAGAAATGTGGGCCGGTGTTGTGCCAAAAATTGATTGGCTGTCAAATAGCGGCTGCAGGAGTGTTCACAGGAGGCTTGTAACAAGAATTTAACAAGATTAACACTTAAAAACAATAATTTGTTTGCTCAAAATTATAGTAAATGTGTGCCTCAGTCTAACTTTTGCTTAAAGTGTGGCTAAACTCCCTGTGGATCTGTAACTCCGCCCCCAGACCAGATTCAAAATCTCCATCAAAATGGGCGTGTCGAGAGACAAGGAGGGGAGGAGGTTGGGGGTTGTCCTGCGTTCACGCCCCCTCTAGTGGTAAACTTCCACCCCGCCCCAAGGTTAGATTTCAAAATGGAGGATAGTTGCGTCTTCAGTAAGTAAATACCAAAACTTTTACTAAAATAACAGTTGTAAAATGTTGTTGCGTGTATTTAAACACACACACACAGCTTAAGCGTATGCTTCTGAACACAGAACACATTAAAAACCTGTGTTTAGCTGCATGGCATGCGGTGTACGGCTGTGTTTTTGTCGTTGTTTGGATCACAACAGTGTTGTAGGCCAGCTGCAATGACTTTAATTTGCCACATCTTATTATTTAGCAAAAGTAACGTTTCATAATAAATTTTAATTTAAAATATTGATTTCTTCTACCCTCGTTTTGTTTGACGCTTTGGCTTATTTTTGTTATGCAACCCAGAACTAAACACACGTTGTTTGTTGAATTGACTATAAATTAGCACTAAACAGTGGTAAAATGTTTTATTTGGTTTCCAAAGATCCGTGTTTAGAAACATTCTATAAGCTTGTATGATATATATTTGTTAGGACGTGTATACAGTATTTGGCACAGCACAGCTGGTAAGATTTATGAGAAATAATATTTTTTAATGCAAACCAAACCAATTGCAATGAATTTAACAATACTGTGTATCCTTTAAAATGTTTTTTTCAGAGAACTGTGATGACTCAAGCACCCAGCAGCCACGCAGAGTAATTGCAGCAAGGATTACTTTAAAGGTATTGTGACATGATGTTGGAAATTTGCATATTTGTCAGAACATATATATCTTATATCATTGAGCTCTGTTCGTTTTTGCAAAATAAATTATAAATATATTAAAATTTTATTCCAAGTTATGGTAGTTTTTTTCTCTGGGATACGCCCCTAAAAATCTGCGCATTTCCGCAAAACGTCATCTTGACGTGACAACGGGAAGGCACGCTCCAACGTGCATTTAAATAATAATGGCGGAGCATGTCCTATCGCGTCTGAGATATCATTTTAAGACAGTAAATCTTCCAAAACTCATTAATAAACACTCCCTGAATAAAAAGAAATTACAGATGTTACCTGATGGCGCAGACATAATTTAAAAATACATACATAGCAACGTGTTTGCTCCGGGCTCTCGGCTAATGTTTCTTAGAAGCTATCTTGGCTAACAGAGTCCCTGACACCGGTCACGTCTGAGATATATCATTGTAAGACAGTAAATCTTCCAAAACTCTCATTAATAAACCCTCCCCGAATAAAAAGAAACTACAGATGTTACCTGATGGCGCAGACATAATTTAAAAATACATACATAGCAACGTGTTTGCTCCGGGCTCTCGGCTAATGTTTCTTAGAAGCTATCTTGGCTAACAGAGTCCCTGACACCGGTCACGTCTGAGATATATCATTGTAAGACAGTAAATCTTCCAAAACTCTCATTAATAAACCCTCCCCGAATAAAAAGAAACTACAGATGTTACCTGATGGCGCAGACATAATTTAAAAATACATACATAGCTACGTGGCCTGTATCGCGGCTATTGTGTTAGCTATCTGATTCGGCTAGCTTGTTAGCAGCGAACAAACATAATCTGCCGTGATAATTGGCTTTATACACTCAAAGTGTATAAAGTAAAACAACATGAACTCACGTAAAATAAATAGTTTATAATCTAAAACACTACACACCTCCGATTATGTTTACACAAAGACTTACTCATCTCCTGGACAGTCTTCCGATGGTCCCTGCGTTGTTTTGACGTGGTAGCTGTGGGACTTTCTTCTGTAGATTTTCTTTTAAAAATAGTAGGAATAGCATCCGGTTTTAAAAGTCTTCTGAATCTTACTGGTAATCCTAAAGATTCTTTTATACCAGGTCTTTCCTGAAAACAATCGGCAGTGAAATGGTCGCTGCAGACATACGACTCCTGGAACCCACCGGTCCTTGTCTGGTCCATTCTTGACGAAGTTTGTCATCTTTTGGAAATTTGTGAAGGCTCACTTGTTCACTACTGATATTAGAACACACAAATGCGCTACAACGTGACGGCCTTTTTCAAGTTACACAAATAAAAGAGGCGATCCTTCAGGAAATGAATGAGTATGGCAAGCAGTTAACACACCTAACAAACGGGCAAGGCTCTGCCTTCTTCCCGTTGTCACGTCACACTGATGTGTCACGTCACACTGATGACGTATTGCGGAAATGCGTGGAATTTTAGGGGCGTATCCCAGCAAGTACCAGAGAAAAAATTAGCATAATTTAGAATAAAATTTTAATATATTTATAATTTATTTTGCAAAAACGAACAGAGCTCAATGATATAAGATACATATGTTCTGACAAATATGCAAATTTCCAACATCATGTCACAATACCTTTAACCAAGACGATCCTATGATGATGTAGCCTGGCCCTCGCCTTCCTGCACAGCTCCGCTCAATTCTCATTTCCCTTCACTGTCTGGGACTTCTCCCATAGACAACGATTTCTCCGGTAGATTTTTGACCGGACCAATCAGAGAACAGAAGGTGGAGTTTTTGGCCCCTAACCCACGCCCCCACCTGTCCCAGCGCAGCCAGCGAGCATTCGCATGTTCTCATTCAAAGCGATGCAAAGCGATGCAGGACTGTTTTATATGTGACACAAATGTATTAATTTCCCCTTCTTAATCCCTTATCTGGAGTTTTCTTTTGTTTTTTTGCCAAAAGTCAAGTGATCGCTCGCTCCCTCCTCCTCTCCCTCCGCTGAGTGAAATGAACAAGGAAATGACTGAGGTTGTCACGAGAGAATTAAAGAGTCCCATCAGATTTCCTGGTCTTCTGGTGTGTTGGACCAGCGATCCATGGTTTTATTTTATTTTATTAGAACGTTTTATTAACATATAAACACAGAATATCCAAAGGCAGCGAGAGAAAATTCAGCAGGAGGCGGAGCTGAAGTCAAGTTCAGAAGACCACGGGGGAGCGCGCAGCCAACGAGCAGCCGCATGTTCTCATTCAAAGCGATGCAAAGCGATGCAGGACTGTTTTATATGTGACACAAATGTATTAATTTCCCCTTCTTAATCCCTTATCTGGAGTTTTCTTTTGTTTTTTTGCCAAAAGTCAAGTTATCGCTCGCTCCCTCCTCCTCCTCTCCCTCCGCTGATGCTTCAGGTTGTCACGAGAGAATTAAACTCGTGTTCGTTGCTGCCCGAGTCCCATCAGATTTTCTGGTCTTCTGGTGTGTTGGACCAGCGATCCATGGTTTTATTTATTTATTTTATTAACATATAAACACAGAATATGCAACGGCAGCAAGAGAAAATTCAGCAGGAGGCGGAGCTGAAGCCAAGTTCAGCAGACCACAGGGGAGCAGCCATCAGCAGAGGCCACGCCTCCAGCAAGAATCGTTTCGCAATGGAGAAAGTCCAGACCCTAGTCCAAAGCGAAGTGAAGGACAAGGGTCTGGTTTTAACCAGGCTAATGATGATGCAGAGTCTCGGCCAGAGCTGCTTCATCTCCTGAGACCTGCATCCACGACAATGTTGGGTGCTACAGCTGAGACCCTGGTGTTTGCTTTGTGGCTGGCAGGTGAAGCATCCTGCAGGTGGTCTCGAGTGTTTGGGACTGCTCGTTCTTCTGTCCACTTTGTCCATCCAGAGGACCTGGAGGTGGTGTCCCGTGTGTTTAAAGGGCTGACACGACACAGAACCTTTTGTTGTTTTGAATTAACTTTCTGTTAATAAAATGAATCATAAAGAACTAGTTTTTGTAATCAATTTGTTTATTCATTTATTTTTTCGCCTTATGCATGAGGACAAACCAGGGACACATCGCAGCAGTCGACTTCCCACTCACTCCATCCCGACCCTGGATATTTGCAGTCCTGAACAGAGGAAAGATTAATAGAACATAGATGACAGATCAAAAGTTTAATCTGAGTAAATGTAACATTTTAATGGAGAAAAATGTTGATTCAAAATTTCACAGTGTCAACAAATCCCCAAAATGTTGGGACAGGTAGCAATGAACAAATAAACAAGAATTAATGTTGCATAGACTTTTTTAAAACGTTTTTTTATATATAT
>JBBPBX010007414.1:13708-25484 GCA_038048925.1 Garcialebias charrua
ATATGTATGTATATATATATATATATATATATATATATATATATATATATATATATATATATATATATATATATATAGGGATGGGGCAGATCCGATCCAGTATCGGTATCGGTATCCGATACCAGCATTATTTAAGTATCGGGTATCGGATCAAACCTGCCGATACTTTTCCGATCCAGCTTCAAAGAGCACTTGTGTTCAATCACAATCTGTGACTGCCCTTTTTAACATTGTGTGAGATAAACCCAATGAAGACACTCTTAAGCCTTACAATAGGGGGTTCCCTATTGTAAGGCTTAAGAGTGTCTTCATTGGGTTTATCTCACACAATGTTAAAATGAATAGTTTGGGTGCAAAAGTTTCATTATACAGAGTCAAATACCTGAACAGTATCGGATCGGGAAAGTATCGGTATCGGTCGATACTGAGTTAATAAGTATCGGTATCGGATCGGAAGTGAGAAATGTGGATCGGTGCATCCCTAATATATATATATATAAATATACTGTAAATAAAAAGAAATGAAAACAGTAAAAGTAAAAAAAAAAAAAAGGAAGTGTTTACTTGTGGGATATCCAACAAATGAATGAAAAACACTGGGAGAAGAAACGTGTGAAACTCCTTAAATATTTGTGTGAACGTTTATAAAGCGTTCACTCTATGATCCATTTTTCTTCCATACACTTTTTTTTGGGAGCGTTTTTTTGTCCCACAATTTTGAAGCAAAACGTTCAGTTCTTTCAAGACAATCCTGCTATGACTTTTGGTATTGGTGCAACTTTAGCTTTTTAAAATGTTTAGCCTTTTCTGCCACTTTTTCTCCTCATAGAAAATGAATTGAGCTCATTTTACATCCTTCAAATCTTTAGATGTGTTTACAACCTTTTACTGCTAATTTCACATTTTGTTCTGCTTCAGCTCCTTTGTGTTAACGTTATTTCAGCTGTTTTCAGCTAATTTCAGCTGTTTTGCGCTCCTTTCAGCTTATCTCTGCAAGGTTCTTCTTTTTCTACTACTTTAGCTACTATATTTCTGGTTTTATGCTAATGTAAGCTTTTTCAGTTAATTCCACATTTTTTTGGCACTCATTTAAACCTTTTAATAATAATAATACTAATGTCACATTTTTGTCATCTGTGTATGTTTCCATACAAGACGAAATTTGACTCTGCATTTAACCCAATCACCACCAGGTGGGGCAGTGGGCAGCTATAGAAAGCGCGCCGGGGAGCAATTGGGATGAGATGTGCTGCTCAAACACACCACATGCCGTGACTGGGGTTCGAACCTGGGTCCTTTGGGTCCCAAGGTTTTCAGCCTAATTCAGCAAAAATGTGCTCTCTCCACTTTCTTCTTGTAATTTCAACCTTTTCTGCCTTTTTAGCTACTTTTCAGCAGTTTTATTGATTTTTGTTGCTGATTTCAGCTTTTTCAGATAATTTCAACCTTTTGGTGCTCAAATTAGCTTCTTTCAGCCTAATTGGGCAAACATGTTCTTTCTGCTTTCTTCTGATAATTTAAGCTTGTTCTACCTTTTCGGCTAACTTTTTTAGAAACTTTTTACTTAATTTCAGCTGTTTTCAGATAATTTTAAGTTTATTCCTGCTACTATCAGCCTAATTAACTTATTTCTGTTAAGTTAAGCTTTTTCTGCTATTTCAGCTACTACTGTATTTAGATGTTTTTTTGCAAATATTATATTTTCCAGCTAATTCCACTTTTTTTTGGTTCCTTCCAGTTCTTTCCACTTAAGCTTCTTTCTGCCTTTTCAGCTATTTTTTGATGATTTTTGTTAATTTCAGCCTTTTTTTAATTTTTCATTTTTTTTAGCTAATTTCCTAACTTTTGTGCTAATTTCTGCTTATTTAAACCTAATTCAACAAATATGTGTTCTCTCTCCTTTCTTCACTGGTGAAGATTCTCAGTCGTCCAGGACATGATAAAATCAAAAATGGCGTTCAATACAAGATCAACTGGACTTTATTTGTTACAGAAGACGTTTCAACCTCTATCCAGAGGGCTTTTTCAATTGAATTGAATTGAAAATTGAATTGAATTGAAAAAGCCCTCTGGATAGAGGTCGAAACGTCTTCTGTAACAAATAAAGTCCAGTTGATCTTGTATTGAATGCCTTTTTTGATCTCTCCTTTGTTCTGATAATTTAGGCTTTTTCTTCCATTTCAGCTACATTTTAGCTTATTTTAGCTAATTTCAGTTGTTTTTCAGCAAGTTCTTCAGCAATATGCATTCACACTATATTGTCACATGACTTTCACTAGTTTTGTTTATTTTTGTCCAAGAGGCCGGGCGTACATTTGATCGGGGTGTTTCAGAATTTATCTAAAAGACTAACAACATTTCAACCGAATATTTTTTTTTTTTACAAATCAACACCAACAATTAATTCAATAGTAAATATAAAAGTTTTTGTAACTTTAAAGACGTTGCAGAGTAGAGAAATCTTTTCAAATCTTTTCCAAACAGACAAAAATCTATACAAAGCAGATTTAAAGACTCTTTAGAATGATGCTGTCTGTTCAAGCCAGTTGGTTGATGCACTAAAAGCTTTCAAATGTTCTTTTATTCCATTGAACACACCGTGAAACGTAGGAAAAATGGTTTCTGTTGGTTGTTTTTGAGCTTAGTTTTCACAATAGTGTTTCGACCAGCCTAAATAACACCCAACCACTAGAACTCAAGTTTAGAATTTAGCTGTGAAATCTTTGTCAGCATCAGCAACAAAAAACTGGAGTTCCTTTAAAAAGAAACCACGTGAGGTCAAATAAAAGCACCAGTTTATCATTTTCGGGCCTCAGGCACACTGGGCCTCCTCTTTAGGCTCATTTGGAGCTGACGTCTTATTGCGACATGTAAACGTCTTACCTGTTTATGATCTAAAAGTGTCTCTATTAATTTAGTTTGAAAAGCACACAGGTTTTGCTTCATTTGCTCCTCAGCTGATGTTTTCAGTTTCAGTTGATCAGGGGATTATAATCTGAATCATCCCCTTTGATCAGATTATTTATTTTTAATATTGATTTTATAAACTTGTATGTTTGCAGCTGCTCTGAACTTATGGATCGGTTTCACCTTTTCGTACACTCAGCTCAGGTTAAAGACTTTAATCCCTGCTTCGGTCTCAATTTATACTTTTAATTTTAACAGAGCAAATCCTTTGAACACATTTCTGTTTTTTTTTATGTATTTTTTTATTGTTTACTTCATGTTGCTATATTATAATCAGGTTACTGACAGTTACTGAGTTAAAATGACCTCTTAGTTTCTTCCCACAGTTTTCAGTTATTTTATACCACTTCATTTATAAAGCACTTTGTTTAGTTTTTTTTGGTATATGTAAAAAACAAAACAAACAAACAAACAAACAATACAGCATGAACCATAATGTTAGATATCCAAGGGAGTGGGTAGAAGTATAAACTTATCAAAATTCCCACTCCTTAACCACTTAATAATCTTATATTCATTACATGTACATTCCATAGAAATAACAACTAAACCCGTATTTAATAATTAACCCATAGTACAGTATCTGTTTAAGTTAACTACAGTAGATGAACAATTATTATTTCTTTAACTTCACCAAAAAACAAAAAAACAAACAAAAAAACAAAATAAAAATTAGCATCAATAACAAAAACACAGACAATAATTGAATAATAATATTACCGGTACATATTATATCCAGCAATGATGTTTACATGATAATTTGAATAGTTTTGAGTTTGGACATTGTTTAAGTTCAATATTTCCACAGTTTGACTCCACTTACTGATACACATAAGTCTTTTTTAGTTCTGAATTTGCATATTTTAAACTGCTACCCCCCTTTAATTTATAAATTTGGTCTTAAAACGTAAAACAGCGACAAGTCCAGCCAAAGTGCTATACAGTAGTCTCTCCTTACGTCGCGGTTAGTTTTTTCATATGCTCGCTCTTTCGTGGTTTTTCAAAGTAAGATTGGACATGACACACAATTGGCTGATTGATGGATGAGCTGCACGATCGGCGTGGCATTTTTATTTAAAATAAGTTATTTAAAATTACTTAGCACCTGCTGCATCTGTGTGCACTGTTTCTGTTAACTTATTTTATATATGAATGTTTCTGTTCAGTGACCTGAGACGACTTCTGTTGCGACTTTGCGCTAAATAAATAAACTGAATTGAATTGTACAGCAAAAACAAAACAAGCAAAGGACACGGGATAAAATACATAGATCCAAACAGATGAAGATGAGAATCAGAATGCATCATTGTCATTGTACATTAAAATTTAGTTTCAGTACAGCTGTCCAGAGAAACAAAAAGACAATTAAACAACATAAGATGGGTAGACGGGTGCCTGAGGCTGCAGCCTCATGGGAGGCGATGCCCTTTTAGTTAGATAAGCAAAATGTTTTCAGATTTAAATAATTCAAATATATCGTTTACATGGGCACAATCAGTTCATGATGAGCGTTTACATGCAGTGGGCTTTGATTCTGAACAGAAGTACTGACATGCGCAAAGTGGAAAACTCTCTTAAAAAAAAAACCCACCAAAGAAGAAGTTCTACTTCTGGGATGAACATAAACAAAGCTGAGCACCCAAAATGGATCTGCGACAAGTTTTAATGATGGTGGAGACGTTACTGCACTCCCTGACTGAGCTACAGATAATACAGATCATTTTGAGCTCTTTAAAAGTTTCTAGTAGAAATGTTGTGCTGCTCACCGACAAGTTTAACTTCCCCGACATGCTAACATTATTAGCATTAGCCAGGCGGAAATGACATCGGTCGCAAATGTGCAGTCATGTCAGTTTTTCACGATCAGAAAATGAACAGATTAAGTGTTTACATGGACACCGTTCGGGTAATGGGTCGGCATAAACCACCCATTTCATTCTGATTACAAATTACAGGTAGTCCTCGGGTTACGACGGTCTCGAGTTACGACGTTTCGTGGTTACGTCACGCATCTCCCATTAAAAAATAAAAAATAAAAAATATATATATATATTTTTTGAAATTTTTTGTATTTTGAAAAGCCGAGTTCCGGTTACTTCCGGTTTGACGGCGCAGAAGCAGGAGCTTGACGACAGAAAAGCAGCAGAAAAACACAGAAAGACCCGCTCTGGACAGAGCTTCACGGCAGACCCAGCAAAGCAGTGGACAAGTACAGGCGGAGATTAAACGCTCTGGACAGAGGTTGACGGCGGTTTTACAACGGAATACGGTAGATGGACGGCAGATGGACTGAGCTGATGGCAGTTTTACATCGTAAACAAATATTGGATGGACGGACGGAGGTAGGCCACCGTACAGCAAGCTAGTTAGCCAGCTTCTTTTATGTGAATGGAGCTAGCAAGGAGGGAGGAGGGAGACAGCGCGATTCAACTTGTTCCTTCGTCTTTAAAAACTGTGTTATAGGCTAAGTGCTTGGTAACTGTACAGTACATGTATATGGGGCAGTATGTATGTAAGTTCCGACTTACGTCGAAATTTGGGTTACGACGGAGCGTAGGAATGGAACTCCATCGTAAGTCGAGGACTACCTGTATTTCGGATCGAGCTTAGTAAACAAAAAACAACTAGAATGGGGCATTTACATAACACATTTTTTATTCCGAATGGCCGTTTAATCTGATCACTTATGTCCATGTAAACAGAGCTATTGTTGAATACAGACAAGTTAAAATCAACTCATACTATGTCAAAAGCCAGCAAATAAAAGTGGGGTTTCAAACGAGACTTAAAAACAGTGAGAGGGAGCCTGCCTGACATGTAGTGGTAACTCATTCCACAGTTTTGGACCTGCAACAGACGAGGCCCTGTCACCTCTGAGCTTAAAACGAGTGCCTGGAACCAATGGAAGTATCTGGTCTGCTGAGCGCTGTGGGACATATGGCTGCAGCAGATCAGCAAGATAAGAGAGGGTGAAGCTGTTCAGAGTAGTGCTTTAACAGAGTACCCGAATAATCGAGAGGTCGAGTCCTAAAACTTCTATCGAGGTCTTTTTGTCCCTCTCGAGTACTCGTAGTGACGTCATCACGTCGCACTGACGTCATTACGTCACATGTCACATGATCCGCACAGAGCGCGGGGTAGTTTTTAGTAGACGCTACAAAATGGATTCCTTTGTGCGCACGGATGTATGGAGCAGGCCCAGTCTTGTCAAAAAGGTAAAACAGTTTATAATTTTATAAAATGCGCTACTCATTGAATCAACTTCGTGTTGATTTTCGTTTCTCTGACCACCGTAGATTGTGACAGGAGGGGGCAGTGTTGCATTGCAGGTCACATATAACACGGGGTTCAATCCACCGAACCACAAATCACAAACAAAAAGCAACAAATATTCATCTCTAAACCTATTAAAAACCTATAAACACAATAATCTCTAAAAGTAAACATAATTGCACAGCACTGCAGATGCGGTGTGGCCCCACTTGTTTTTAAGTTTCGTTTTTGACGTTACTTTCACTATGGCATTTTAATAATAATAATAATAACTAATAGTTTTGTTTTTCCTGTGACTTATCTGCAGTATGATAAATGATAGGAGCATAATAAATGCTCCCAATGTTTTGTTGGTCTTTTTTTTTTGGTAAATAATGACGTTTTTATGCATTTTTATTTATTTATTTATTTTGCATCTTAAGTTCATATGACGTCATCGACTACTCGAGTTACTCATATTTATGAAAATGTCGAGTTTAAAAATTATGTACTCGTTCAACCCCTATTTCAGAGATTTAAAAACATACAGAAGGATTTTAAAAACAAACTCGAAAGTGAACCAGGAGCCAGTTCCGGGATGCCAGAACTGGTGTAATGTGCTCTCTTTTGCCTGTACCAGTTAAAAACCAGTTATATTCTATTATTGCTATCTGATGTTCTTGATAAATATCTTTCTGTATATGCTCAGTATCAAGTAGTGCTCCATTTTAGAAAGTCTGATCTGAAATTGCACCAGGACTACCTCCTAGTGGAGCTTTAGCTTTTGTTGTTGGATAATGAATCCAGCTGTGTCGACGCCGTCCCCCTCAGGTAGCCAAGTGTTTGTCAAATATGTTTAAAGTTCTACACCAACGTTAGTCCAAATCCAGTCCCAATTTCATAAAAAGCACAATGAAAATACTAAACAGCGTCTTTGGACTGTAGATGTTATAACGCACTGGTTTAGCAGCTCATATTAAAACAATATCCGTGCTTCAGGTTTACCTCTGTGTTTTCTGAGCCTCCTTGTTTCTCGGAGCTCCAGTCTGAACACTTGCAACATACTGTAAAATGGGCAGACACACACAGTTTGGCTCAAAATGGCAACATTCATGTAAAGTTTAAGAAAATTCAACCTCTAATGATGAAAGCACATTTTACACTCCTGCTGTTTTAATATAAAAACCTGTTTAAAAATGTTCAGGAATCACTTCTGAATGGTAGTCGCAGATATACTGATTTACCATTCGTAGGACGTTTTGCGCATTCTGTTCTTTTTAGCACACAAGGCTGCAGTTCTGTTCAGGCTTAGCTCGTCGCACTTTTTGTTCTGAAACGACACGTTAAAAACACAAAATCTTATGTTAAGCATAAAAGCGATCTATTGACAAATATTGCAGTGCTGTATGTAAAAATGCTGGAACGAGCTCTGAGTAAATGTAAACTTTATGGCAAAAAAGTGACTGAGTTCATGGAGCGTGAGAAAGAAAAAGTCAATTATAAATAAATAAAGTCGAAATAAAGTATTAACAGTTGATATTCTACCGTGCTGTGGTTTACTATATTTCTTTTGGACCTTGTAAATGTTGTATTTCTTTTCACGTTTTGGTACTTTACTTTGTACCCTTATTGCATGCTTCAGGGCTATTCAACTGGTGGCCCGGGGGCCAAATCAGGCCCACAGGTGAGCTCAGTTCGGCCCACCAGTGGGTTCAATTTGAAACAAAACCCCATTTTAAAGCATAAAACAAACTTGGTTGATGACAATAACTGCAGGATGTCTGGCCCCTGAGCTCTTGGCTTTCAGTAACTGTGGCCCCTGAGCAATTTAGTTGAATAGCCCTGCTTTAGTATTTCTTGTTTGCTTTTAACGAGTTTAATCGGTTCTTCTCATCCTGAACATTTCATTACATTGTTGACCTTTGTGTTAACCTGCATATGACAAATAAACAACAGCATAACACAGTATTATCGTTCTTCTTGACTCAAGGAGAATCTTTATAGCAATAACAGGAGAGCTCTGACCAGTTTTCCTCTGATTAACGTGTTTATTTTTCAATAAATATACAGTACATGTAGTTCTTGACTTACGACTGAGATCCGTTCCTATGCGGCGGCGTAAACCGAATTTCGACGTAAGTTGGAACATATGTAAATACTTCACCTTATACGTACAGTACTGTATTTTACCAAGCACTTAGCCTATCCTAACACAGTACCCTACATAATTATCAAAACACACATACATTACATTTGGGAGCCATAATGAAGGGAAAAAATAGTTAATTTTCTACTGGTATGCTAGTGAAGCTTCCTCCGTCCCTCCTCCGTATTCTCTATTGCGTTTACGTTGAAAAACCGCCGTCCAGCTCGGTCCATCCTCCATATTCGTTTACGACGTAAAAGCACGTTCAGAGTACAGTTTTGTTTTGTTTTTTGAATGTCCAGAGGACCAGACTTAGCTTTTTTAGAGAGTACAGGGCAGAATTCCTCTGCAGCTACGTTAATAACGTAAAACCGGAAACTGCGTAACTCGGCTTTTCAAAATAAAATTTCTAAATAAATTTTTTATTTTTATTTATTTATTTATTTATTTTGCGCTGTAACCACGAAACGTCGTAACTCGAGACCGTCGTAACCCGAGGACTACCTGTATTGGCCTCTGGATAGTCACAGACGCTGTAGGACAGTGGTTCTTAAACTGGGGTCCCCGGACCCCCAGTAGAGTTGAATTCAGGCCCAAAAAATCAACCCATAGCTATAATTTTCAAACCCCACCCGACCTGACGAGTTGCAGGTCCAAACCCCAAAAACCCTGACTTTTTAAATTAAGCTTTGACTGCTTATAGTTATTAACGGTCGGCGGATGTTCGCGACTGAATAAAAGGAGCAGAATCAAAAAAGGCGTTCAATACAGAACAACTGGACTTTATTTGTAACAAACAAGACGTTTCGCTTCTCATCCGAGGAGCTTTATCAATTAAGTTAGGAGACAGTGAGAGGGAGAAGTTATAACAGGACAAGCCATTGACACGCACCAACATATGTAAATTGGAAACTAACACCCCCACATATGTTGGTGCGTGTCAATGGCTTGTCCCGTTATAACTTCTCCCTCTCACTGTCTCCTAACTTAATTGATAAAGCTCCTCGGATGAGAAGCGAAACGTCTTGTTTGTTACAAATAAAGTCCAGTTGTTCTGTATTGAACGCCTTTTTTGATTTTATCATGTCCTGGACGACTGAGAATCTTCACCAGCAAAAGGAGCAGAAGAGCAGAGCTGAAGGGGTGTTTGTCCTTTCATGGCCGTCATAGCGCATTAAATCCTCGTTTCCGCCTGCATTCTGCATTATTCAGACTCGGACCCTGCTCTGACATGTCTGCTTTGGGATCTCACCTGTTTGGGTTGTCGGCGGCACACGTCCACTTGTGCAGCGGTTAAATGAACGTCCATTTGGGTGATGGGTTGCTGCCTGGCAGTACAGTCCCATCTGAAGCTTAACTGAACTTTATTTGACCTCTTTCAAGGCCGGTCAGCTCGCGGTGAAATGACCGTGTGCAGCTGGTGATTGTATGGCAAGCCATGTTGCCATATAATTGAATAGTATGGCAAGCCATGCTGCCATATAATTGGATATTATGGCAAGCCATGCTGCCATGTAATTGTGTGACACTGTGTTGTTCATGCTGTTGTTGTTGTTATCCACTATTGTTTTTTTGTTTCAGTTTCCCGTTATGTATTGTGTTGCTGTGTGCTTGGTCTGTCTGTCCCTGTACAGCACTTTGGTGTGCACTGTCACCGTTTAAATTGCTTTATAAATAAAGTGGTATGGTATATACTGTAATTGGATCATCAGCAGCACACATTCGCTGACGCAATCAAAAGTCCGACATCCAGCACATTATTATGGCCCGGCCCAAATTTTTGGTTGAGTCAGGGGGCTGGGCTTTGGGCCCGGGTTAGAAATGACAGCTCTAACACCTGGGGGGTCTGTGAGCAGGTGCTTGGGGGCCCGAAAAAATAAAAAGTATTACAAGCACATAGATGTTTAACAGCACGTTAAAATACACAAAAAAATGCAGGAAATCACATGTATTTTATTCAAAAGTTTCTGGGGGAGGAGCCAAAGACCTCCCGCACCACCCTACCGGCCCGCTGTTTGTGTTTCAGCATCGATCAGTTTATAAATGAAGCCCTGTTACTTGGTGTGACTACTGCTGATATGATTCTGTTCAGTTTTATGTGAAGAGTTTTCTGTAATAATTTGAAGAAGTGGCGATACATTTATCATGTTCATTATGTGAACAGGTAAAGTTTTAAAGTGTTTTTGATACCGTTAATTTTCTCAAAACTGTAATTTTTGGAAAATGAAAAAAATTCGTTAAGTGTCTTGAATGAAAAACACTCCATGTTTGAAAGTATAAAATTTGTATTAACACTATTAAAGAAAAAGGTTTTAAGTATTTATATTACACAGATATTTCCAGTGCATTAACGAGACAAACTGAAGAAAATTATTTAATAAACATGAGAGTTATGAGCGAGTGTCTGAAACTTTGTCTCCCCTGTAAGGGTTCCCTGAACCCCAAAACTTTGAGAACCCCTACATGGACCAGTCTGCTTTTTTTTTTTATTACTCTGATCATGAATTTGCTCTTTTTGTCTTTTTTCTTTCTTTCAGGAGTTACTGTCCTCCATTAAAAACACAAACACTGACTTTGGTCCTCCGGTGACACCCCATCCACATCTCCCCACCCCCCTCCACCCTGTGCAGAACCTCTGGAGGTAAGGGGCCCTGCCTTGTGTGTAAAGTGTGAACTAAAAGAGAGAGAGGAATAAAAAGCGGACACACCGTCTCCCCAGCTTCCGTTACCGCACCCCCCGCACGCCTGCTGCTGCCACTGCTGGAGCATTCACGCTTCGGGCTGTTTTCTTTGAGAGAGAGGCGGAGGAAGACGGAGCATAAAAATATGCAAATGCCATTGTTGAAGCGCGGAACAAGATGGGGGTGCACCTCTTCACCTCCCCATGCTGCCACCGACACAGCTCCCACCTCCATCTATCCATCTACCCTGCACAGAGACTGGAAGAGGGGGGGCCCCTGAGGGGTCAACAGGGGCAGTGTATTAAAATACACTAAAAGGGCAGCACTGAAACCTTATTGTTCTTGATCCAGCGGTTAAAACAAACAAATACACTGAATTCACTGCTAACCCAACGATAAACAAACTGAGTGGAACACATACATGCGACTACCCAGAATCCTCTGGGCTCAGGCAGTAAATCTGAACAGGTGAAGACAAGAGACAGCTGTAAAACCGTGCTGTAATTGTAAGGCTGCGCACACCCACGCAACCGCTCCGCTCAAGATAGAATTACAATCGCTCGCGCTTCATTATGTCAGCGGCGAACCCTGGGCGCCTCCGCCGGTTCGCTCCCAGCAGCCGCCCTGCACGAGCTGAGCGTTTCGCTGGAGCGCTGCCCTGCTAATGATATTAACCACACAATGACAATTTTTTAATGCTTCACACGCTTTAGTCTGTCATCTGTATAAA
>JBBPBX010007414.1:28695-41223 GCA_038048925.1 Garcialebias charrua
AAGCTATTACATGATTGGTTTGCACACGGAGTATGTGTTGAGGATCACCCTCAGCAACTACAAAACTAAATTTGAGATCTGTGATTTAACCAAGGGGCAGAGATGGCGTAGAGGTAGGGCAGCCGACCAGGGACAAGAACGCTGCGGTTCGACCCACAGTAGTGCTTTAACAGATTAACCGAGTTTTCGACAGATCGAGTGCTTTGACTTCTACCGAGGCTTTTTTGTCCACGACATGTGGGAATGGCTGTGGGTCCCACAGCCATTCCCACATGTCGTGGTGTCTCTGAGCAAGACACCTAATCCCTAATTGCTCCACAGGCGCTCAATAGCTGCCCACTGCTCCACCTGGGTGTATCCCAGGTGCGATGGGTTAATTGCAGAGAACAAATCTCGTCAGTGTAAAGGAACATACAAGGATGACAACACATAGTACTTACTTACTTCAAGTTCAAGGTTCTTTATTGCCATTCTCATCACTTGTGGTGGAACAAATTTGTGTACTCAAGGTCCCAGTTACACCCAAATATATCAAAAGTATAAAGTATAAAAAGAAACAGTACATAACTTGGATCTAAGATCTACACTGATATAAGCTAAACAATATAATGGGTTTCATCGGGCCTAGGCTCCACCAGGCCTCACCAGGCACAGGTGGCCTTCTAAAGGATACGCAAGTACCAGACTGGCTAATCAACGTGACTGGTAGGACTGTCTTGTTAAAACTGTGTCTATTCATCTGAAAAATGCCACCAAAAAAGTGTGATGAGGACACTGTTTCTCTCTCAACTGTACGTGACCTCTTGGATCAACAAAAATCATTTTATAATGACCTAATTAAACAACAAGAAAACAACTTCAAGAGTTTTGTGCAAATGATCCATGATTCTAACAACAAACGCTACGATGATTTGAGTAGAGAAGTACAGGACCTCAAAAGGAGCCTAGAATACTCTCAAAAAGAAGTTGATGAACTGAAAACTACTTTACAGGCCTTGACTACTGACACTGTCAAACATCTTCAGTCTAATGCAGAGACTCTGAAAGCTGAGAACAACAAATGGATGGCCAAAGTTGACCATCTGGAAAACCATTCCAGGAGGAACAACATTATTCTTGATGGTATCCCAGAATCACCAAATGAAAAATGGCCTGACTCAGAGAAAAAATTTAGAGAAATTCTAAATGTCAAATTGAACATCGATCAAAAACACATTGAAATCGATTCTGCACACCGTCTTGGAAAGCCAATGAAGGATGGTGACAAAAGACCAAGACCAATAATAGTTAAACTCTATAGATATAAAGACAAACAGCTCATCCTGTCAAAAGCAAACAAACTGAAAGGCTCACACATCTACATCAACGAGGACTATTCAGAGGTCGTGCGTCAAAAGCGTAAAGAACTTCTGCCTGAGATGAAAGCTGCAAGAGCAAGAGGAGAATGGGCCTATCTGAATTATGATAGACTCATAGTGCGACCCATGAGTGAGCGTCCTACGAGAGAGCGGCACATGGGTTCAAATGAGGAGGATAATCATTAATCTGTTGCCCAGGCATTCACAACCATGTTTTTAATTTTCTGTTCATCTTATGGTAGATCATGTTCCATGTTCCCAGAAGCAAATGCAAATTAATTTATGTACTAATGTAACTTCTGGTAGTGACCCTCCAAACTTAACATCTAATAATAATTTGGTTTTTCATTCTTTTGAGCCACAACATGATAAGGTTTATAATACCTGTTTTAATCCTGATTTATTCTTTTCATCAGAATATTCTTCAATAGACCCAAACACCTATGACAGAAACCAGTCTAATATTTACGATCCTTCTACATGTAATTATTTTAATGAAAATCAGTTCAACTCTTTCATTGCATCTTGTAAAATGTCCAACACCTTTTCTTCTCTCCACCTTAACATAAGAAGTCTTTCAAAAAACTATGATCACTTTTACCATTATCTTGCATCACTGAACCATACGTTCACAATAATTGCATTGACCGAAACTTGGCTAAATGATGAAATCCATTCACTGTTTAATATTGATGGTTACACAGCTGTTCACCGATGTAGAGGAAGTCGAGGAGGAGGAGTCTCTCTTTATGTTCAAAAGGACCTTGAATTCAGACAGCGATCTGATTTTGAAGAGAAGTTTCATGGCTGTAATACAGAATGTGTTTTTATTGAGGTTCAATCTATGAAAAGAAAATTGATTGTAGGATGTATCTACCGTCCTCCTAATATAGACATAAACAATTTCAAAGAATCTAAAAAAGCTAAGTCTGGTCCTCTGGACATTCAAAAAAACAAAAAAACAAAACAAAGCAAAAAATTGTAGAAACGTTTCGTCTTTCGTCCGAAAGAGGACCAGACTTAGCTTTTTTAGATTTTTCTACCTGGATTATTGAGCATGCATCAGGGTAATTTCAAAGAATGTCTTTCAGATATCTTAGAACTTGTTGCTAAAGAGGGTAAACTTTGTTATTTATTAGGTGACTTCAATGTCAACCTCTTGAATGAAAACAAACATCACATAGATGACCTTACAAATATTTTGTCTTCAAATTATTTTTATCCCCTCATTTGTAAGCCCACTAGAATAACTCCTCAGTCCTCTACATTGATAGACAATATTTTTACTAATGCATTGACTGATGTTATAAAATCTGGTATTCTTTATACTGATATTTCAGACCACCTTCCTGTTTTTCAGTTTTCTTCCGTAATTAACAATCAGTCCACAAATAAATCAAAATTAATTTATTTTAGAAATTTCAATGAACGTAACGTTAACAACTTCTCAAGTATACTTGCAAATATGTCTTGGGAAACAGTATATGAAGTTTCTGATGTGAATGTGGCCTATAAGGTTTTTTATGCAAAATTTCGTTACGTTTTTGACAAATGTTTTCCTCTGATTTCTAAAGGTAAAGGAAGTTCTGTAAAATTTAACAAACCATGGTTTACTCCAGAACTTAAGAAATCTGCATTAAAGAAAAACAAGTTATATAAAAGATATTTACAAAACCCAAGTCCTCTAAATTTAGCTACATACAAAAATCATAGGAATAATTATAATCACCTCATTAGAAATACTAAACGAAATTACTATAGCGATCAATTTACTCAATCATCAAATAATTCAAAAACTACATGGGATATTTTAAAAGTACTACTCAATAAGAAAAATGCCTCTACCCCATCCCAGGCTACATTTCAGAATGGCACTTCAATCATAACAGATCCAACAGTAATTGCAAATAAATTTAGTCATTATTTTATAAATGTGGGACCACACCTTGCAAAGAATATTGATAATGTTTCTGGTTCTCCTTCTGATTTCATAAATGAAAATTATCCCTCTTTAAATACGTTTGATCCAATAAAACCTTTAGAAATACTTGACATCATTAAGAATCTTAAAAACTCTTCTGCTGGCCATGATGAAATTACAGCCTATGTTATCAAAAAAGTTGCACCTATAATTGTTGCTCCGTTAACATTTATTTTTTCCCTGTCACTTGAATCTGGTATTATCCCACAAGATCTAAAACTTGCCAAGGTCATCCCTCTGTTTAAAGCTGATGACCCATCTGTATTTTCAAATTATCGCCCCATATCAGTTCTCCCGTGCTTTTCTAAGATACTTGAGAGATTGGTGTACTCTAGAATCTTGAGGCATCTTGATGCCAACAATATTTTGTATGAGCATCAGTATGGCTTTAGAAGGAATCATTCTACATATATGGCTCTCTTGCATCTTAGAGAAAAGATTTCAACTGCTTTTGAGAAAAATGAATATGCTCTAGGAATTTTCTTGGACTTATCAAAAGCTTTTGACACTGTGGATTATGAAATCTTGTTATCAAAAATGTCTTGTTATGGTTTTAAAAATAAGGTTCTGAAATGGGTTGAAAATTATTTACACAACAGAGAGCAAATTGTAATTTTTAATGGTAAATTGTCAAAGCGAGATGTCCTAAAATGTGGAGTTCCACAAGGATCCATTTTGGGTCCATTATTATTTCTCATATACATTAATGATCTACCAAAAGCATCTAGTGTTTTGACACCTATCTTATTTGCTGATGATACCAATCTTTTTGTTGCTGATGGTAACTTTGACTCACTTATTGATAAGGCAAATTATGGGCTCAGTCAATTTGCTCAGTGGTTTCAGTTAAATAGACTATCACTTAATGTTAAAAAATCTAATTTCATCTTATTTAAGAATAAGAATAAAAATTACAATCCAGAAAAAACTAAAATTTATATTAATAAACATTTACTTTCTAATGTTTCATCAACAAAGTTTTTAGGTGTCTATCTTGATGAGAAACTTTGTTTTAAGAATCATTGTGAATCAGTGTATAAGAAGATTTCTAAATCTTTAGGTATTATAAAAAAGGTTAAACCATATTTAAAAACAAGTACTATATTGACTTTGTACAATAGTTTAATTTATCCCCATATTTCTTACTGTAATTTAATTTGGGCTAGTACCTATCCTTCTTACTTGCAGTCAATCCATAAACTTCAAAAGTCTTTTGTAAGAATTGTCACTAACTCGCCATATTTAGCTCCATCCACACCTCTCTTTAAAAAATTAGAAATTCTTACAATCTATGATGTGAATAAGTATCAAACAGGAATCCTAATGTATAAAGTTATATG
This sequence comes from Garcialebias charrua, assembly GCA_038048925.1. Lineage (NCBI taxonomy): Eukaryota > Metazoa > Chordata > Actinopteri > Cyprinodontiformes > Rivulidae > Garcialebias > Garcialebias charrua. Next base: position 33,375 of record JBBPBX010007414.1, read on the forward strand.
TATTCCACTTTCTTTACCTAAATATTTTCATAATTTATTTGAGCTCAATTCTTATTATCATTCATACTCTACAAGAAGGAAGTGTGATTTACATATACCCTTCTGTAGAACCACTGTTGCTAAATTTTCATTCATGTATCAGGGTGTTGTGCTGTGGAACAGTTTGAAACAATTAAGTGAATCATGTACAACATTATCTGTATTCAAAAGAAAGTTAAAAAAAACTTTATAGATTTTCTAACACATTAGTTTTTTTTTTTACATTTTATTTATAATTTTAATATTTTTTGACAATTTAAATGTATTTAATTTCAATTATTATTTTTTGCTTTAGTATGTAACTGTGTGTGTTTAAAGTAAGATGTAAGTTTATGTATAAAGCTCTTATGATTTTTTTTCTTTATTTTTTTAGAAGGGGGGGGTGCGCTTGTAAGCCCAATTAGGGTTTTTATGACCTCTCCTGCACATTTTTTAAAAACTTTTCTTTTACGTGTGTTGTTTCTTTTTGTGCAAACAATAAACAAACAAACAAACAAATATGCTAACAATACATTAACAATATGCTAATGATACGCTAATGATACATTAACGATACGCTAACAATACACTAATGATACACAAACGATGATACGCTAAAGATAAGCTAAAAATCTAAGATATACGCTTAATAATACACTATTGATACGCTAACAATAAGCTAATGATATGCTAACAATACACTAACGATATGCTAAAAATCTAAAACACACACTAAATGATACGCTAACAATACACTAACGATACACTATAATCCACTAATGATATGCTAATAATATGCTAATGATACAATATGCTAACGATATGCTAACGATATACTAAAAATCTAAGATATACGCTAAATACTAATAATGTAAAATCATTAAAACAGTAGCCTGAACATGAGTCTGTAGTGAGCAGATGGGTACAACTGTTTAAAGGCAGGAAATCAGCAGCATGGATAATTAGCAGCATGAGATCAGCAGCATGGATAATCAGCAGTACATATAAGTCACATATCACCAATTAAAGTGGAATTACTGTGATTTTTTTAAAAACCTACTTAACCGCGTTAAAGTCAGTTTCATGTTCGATGAGTTTGATTAGCTGTGGCAGCCATTTTGAATGAGGTTGACTCCAAAGGTTAAACAGATGTAGAAGTAGACCCAATGATTTTTTTTCTGAGAGTTTCATTAAATTCTCTCCACTGGTTCACTAAATAATTTGCTTGGACACGCAAAACGCAAAAAAAACCCAACAACAAATAAACAATTGCCGTAAATGGCTCACAGCTTGTAGCATTCGGCGTACGAATATTACAACTTTAACACCAGAACAGGATATAAAAGGTCAAACAGATGACTTTTGTTTGAGACAAAACAGACTCAAAACCCCTAAAGTAGACAGAAAATCATCCACCAGACTCCCACTCGGGAAGAGAACAGAAGGTGCAGCCCATTTGTAAAGCCCTCACGGTCTCAGGAAGACTTTCTGAAGTGATTATGAAGACAGTTCAGATCAAAGGATCTGACGAGCCTGAGAGGGAGCGAGAGAGAACGAGCGCCCAAAGACGAGGCCTGGTAATCACGCTGAAGCCCTTCCATACAAGATGGCAGTGGTCCCCCCCCCCCAGCTGCTTTGCAAATGTAATGTGACACTTACGGATAAACAGATTATGAAGGAAAAAGGCGGGGCAGGGTGGAAAGGGGAACGAAGAGAAATGGCTACAACTTGTAGAAATTAGAGCGGCAGAAATAGTTTATTTAATGAACTCCGGGGATGGGCAGTGTCGGAGAAACGATGATTAATTCTCCGGTGCTGATACCGGTCTAAATGATATAATTTGGGAATATTAGCAGGAACATCAGATGATGAGGCAGTGCTTCTTGGGCTGGGAGACTCTCTGTTTCTTCATCTTCCTTTCTCTTTTCCTTCACCAGTTATTATAGATTAATCCATAATCCTCACCACCTAAAGACATTTTTGTCAGTGAAGCTCAGGGATAGAAGCTGTAGTTTTTTTTTTTTAAATATCTCTGCTGCTGCTTATTTCCCCTCAGCCTGATGTCACATTGTCACATCTTTCACTGAAATTACTCCTCTAATGTTTCGTTTATTGCAAATTTGACGTGCGACTCGTCAGTTTATGTAACCAGAAATTCACCATGCCCATGTGTTTAATATTGCAATGTTTGGTAAAGTTGGGATTATATTTGGTGACTTGTGGCTTTTGGTGAAGTGTGATCATAGCTAATTAGGGTAGCAAAACACTTGGAAACTTTACATGAAATTAACAGGAATTTATGGGAATAAACCTGGAATAAACAAATAAACCCTGAAGGTTGGCTCTTAACAGGAATTTTGAAGTAGTTTGGCGAAATTTATTTCAGCGTGATCATGACTAAAACAAACAGATTTCATTGTTATACCACGAAAGGAGGGGGGCCAAACCCATAAAAGGGATTAAAATGTCACCTGGACATACAGGGATGGATAGAAATTACTTGTACCGTAATTTCCGGACTATTGAGCGCACCCGAATATAAGCCACGCCCACTAAATTAATAATAACGATACTTTTGTTAATATATAGGCCACACTGGTCTCTAAGATGCAGGTGTCCACATTATAACACGATATTTACATAGGAAGATAATTTTTTTAATACACAAATATGTACAGTACAGTAAAAAAAAATGTCTTCTTAAACAGTGGCTGTAGCTGGTAAAAAAAAAAAATGTGCCCATGAGCTTGGGCTGTCCTCCATCACACAACAGCCCTCCCTGTTTCAGTGTCCACTGTGACCTGTTTGGTAATTTCATTGGCCAGTTATTTTTTACACCTTTATTTTAGTCTCATTGAGTCATGAGGACCCCTCCCCCCACCACAGAGAGACATGTATTGGGCAGCTCTGTGAGCACCCACGTGTGACGAGGCTAAATGTTTTGGCCTAATGAAGCTCGTTAGCCCGACAAACAAACAAACAAACTAAAAAATACAACAACAATTTAGCCACAGCATTGTATAAGCCACAGTGTTCAAAGCCTGTGAAAACAGTAGCTGCTTATATTCCGGAAATTATGGTAATTAGTTTTGTTCAGAGTTTTATGAATGAAATTTGACCTTTTTGTTCATAAATTTGGAAAATTAAATGATATATATATTTTTTTGTGCTTTGCAGTTTATTCAATTTCATTGATTATATGTGAACATAATGACAAATCTACGAACAAACTAAACAAACTCTCATTAGTGTTTTTGTTCAGAGTTGTGTTCATGAATTTGGGAAATCATTACGTCAACAAAATTATTAAAAACTGTAGAAATGTTAAAAGCTGCTATTCTCGAAATGTCATCACTGATATGTTCGAATCAGATCAATAATTTTCTTAAATTTATAAACATATATCTGACAAAAATACATTTTTATATATTTTTTGGATTTAATGCAGTTTGTTTAAAATGCCTCCAATTTCCAGTTCATTTCAAAATTATTATGAACAATTTTTTAAATATTTTTAATATTCCAGAGTTTAACTTCCCATGGAAAGTTTCCGAAAAGTCTGAAAATTTACCAGATATCTTCCCAAACTATTTGTATAATACATAAAATTGAACATTTACCCTGTGACTCTGATGCAAATATCAAAAACTCTGTCAAAGTTGCATGAAAATTGATATTTTCTAGGACAATAAATGAAATGTAATACTCTGCCAACACTTGCGCCACATCCTCGTAAAGAAGGAATGATTATTGCTTTAAAAATGGTTAATTAATGCTTTATTAACAGGTTAGTCAAGGTCAAGAGCTGTTCTTTTATTCTTTTCCCACTAATTTAGAGTTTAAATCTAAAATATTTGATGATAGGTTGCCTGCAGTTAAATATTTTCATCATTTATTTTCCAAAATTAGTTTTAAGGAGCAAAATTTAGTTGAACTTTGAGCTGTAAGCAAAAAAGAAAGTCAAAAAAGGCGTTCAATACAGAACAACTGGACTTTATTTGTAACAAACAAGACGTTTCGCTTCTCATCCGAGTGAGAATCTTCACCAGCAAAAAAGAAAGAAAAAAAATTACTCGAATGAATAGAAGTGCAGCACTTGATCTTGACAGATGATAGCATTTTCATGTAAACAAAACAAAAATCACAATAATTAATTGTTTCAGACAATGATTTTTGTGATGTACAGAAAATAATGGCATCACAAAGCTGCACCGCCTAATTATTGCTTTATAAGGGTTAGTTAATTCTTAATAAACAGCTTATTCATTAGTTATAAAGCATAAACAATCATTTATAAACAGTTAAAAAAGACTGTCTGTTTATTTAAGTCTTTAACTGTTTATAAGTTCAACTTCAAGTAGGTTTTATTGTAATTTGCATCACATGTAGAGATGCACCGATCCGATGATAGTATCGGCATCTGTATTGAAATTTTTTTGATTGGGATCGTGACAATGTGACTGATCCATAAGGGCAGGAGCTAATTGCTGTTTCTTTTAAAATTTCTGACAACCAAGCTAGTGAAGCTATTATTTCTTCCTTTTATTTTATCTCCTTCATTATTTATTTTACATTATATTTATAGTTCCTGAAGCATTTGAAATGTTTGTTGAAGTTTATTTTTCCATGTTTGACCAAAGTTGTCAGCCTATTGTTTTTGTCAGTTTCAATATTTGTATTATTTATTTTACATTTGATGTTACGCTCATAATTTCACTTACTGAACAAATTAAAGTTGTGTTGTTTTTATGTTTGACCAAGCTTGTGAAGCTACTGGTGTGTTTAAGTTTACTGTACTGGTGCAGAGTTTTCAATACATTTGTGATTCAGCACATTTATGTCTGGGTTTGAAAAAACTAACGTTTTAAGTTAATTCAGCACTTTTTGTATCATATCGATATCGTATCGGTATCAACCTATAACAAACAGGATCGGTATCAACCTGTCCTAAACAGAAAATATCGGTATCGCATCGGAAGTGACAAAGGTGGATCGGTGCATCCCTCAGTTACATGAGGTGGAACAAAATTGTGTATTCAAGGTCCCAGTTACATCCAACAACATTAAAAATACAAAGTGTAAAAAAGTAACATTACTAAGAATCTCCGATATAAACTAAGAAGAACGCTAAACACTAATAGTAAAATAACAATACGCCGAACAACAGCAGCACGAACATGAGTCTGTGTGAGTAGGTAAGTACGAATGAATACAGCAGCATGAAATACCGTATTTTCTGGTGTATAGGTCGCACCGGTGTATGGGTCGCATTGTCCAATTATCACCAATAGATTGGAAAAATCCCTAGATAGGTCGCACCTACGTTTAGCTCTGCTGCAAATGTTTGCCACAGGAGCGCACAGCAAGGCTTTTAAGAAGATTAACACTTAAAAATAGGGATGCACCGATACCGATACCAGTATCGGGTATCGGTCCGATACCATGTGCGTTTACTCGTACTCGTACTCATAAAAGGGCTCCGATACTACAGGACCCGATACCAGTTTCATTTCATTTCATTGACTATGTAAGAGTTCAAATGTAAAACTTTTTTTTTTGTACAAGTTTGGACATACTTTACAGATTACCAATAGTAATGTACTTTGTTTATTTATGTTTGAAGTGTCTAATGAAAATAAACAATTTAAGTTAATTAGAATGATTTAAAAAATATTAATTAGTACTTGTATCGGTACTTGGTATCGGCAAGTACTTTAATGTAAGTACTTGTACTTGTACTCGGTTTTCAAAAATCTGGTATTGGTGCATCCCTACTTAAAAACAATTATTTGTTTAATAAAAATTATAGCAAATATGTGTCTGAGCTGAACTTTTCCTTAATAAATGAACGTAATTGTGAAATGAGCTGGATTTTAAAATTTGTTTTGCCGAAAGTGATAACAAGCCATATATAGATGGCTATAAAGTGATAACAAGCCATATATAGATGGCTTAAATTTGTTTTGCCGAAAGTGATAACAAGCCATATATAGGTCGCACCGGTGTATGGGTCGCAGGCCTTGAAAAAACATAAAAGGTGCGACCTATACACCAGAAAATACGGTAACCAGTAGCATTAGATCAGCAGCATGGATAGTCAGCAGCATACATCATCAATCAAAGTGGCATTACAGTGATTTTTTTTCCTTCACAATGATAATCCTGGTTAGGGTTATAAATGATTGTTGATGCTTTATAACTAATGAATAACCTGTTTATAAAGCATTAATAAACCCTTATAAAGCGATTGTTAGGTGGTGGAACTAGTTCCGCTTTGTGATGCCATTATATCTGTTTGTCACATAATTTATTGACTTAAAAAATAATTTTGTTGCTATTTTTGTCCCGTTTTGATGGAATTTTTTTGAATAATTTAAAAGTAATTGTTTTATTTGATGCTTTGAAAGCAACAACGTTTGGGTTCAATTGTGTCGAGCTTGACCAGTCCAAAACCTGTTGGATGCTTTGCTTTCAGGCAAAGAAATTAATTTCTGTATTGTGTGTTTCATCATGACTCGTCTTGCTGTAAAATGTTCAATAAATACAAACCAAAAGAGCCCTCCGCCTGTTTCGTCCTTCAGTTTTTTTGTCCTTCATTGCACCAAGTGATTAAAGCACCCCGAAGTGCCTCGTTCAGTGTCAGAGTGTCCGTTTGTCCAGTTTCTCCCTCTCTGAACGACCCTCGTGGCTGGGACAAACGTCTCTTTGAGGCTGCACAGACAGATGGACGGACGAAGGGGGGCACTCGGAGACAAACACAGAGGACTGAGGCTCCAGTGTGACCAGCGCCACGTGGTCCGGACCCCCTTTCATCGCCGCAAACCATCCACTTCCTTCACAAACACACTGTGACTGACAGATGGGTGATTTAAGGAAAAGACTGGTTGGAGATGCAGCTGGAAGCAAAGCTGTGCTCCTACCTTAGTGAAAACTACAGTCGAACACCTGCTGTAAATATTTTTGGTTGGGTTTGCAGATAAATATGCCAGAAAGCTGACAAGAGCACAGACAAGAGGTAGAGATCCAAAAAAGAAACCCCACAGAGCTGATAAAAATATCTCACCCCAAAACAGAAAACAGGGAAGAAAAGACAAGTTCACCAGCATTTGTCTGAAAAGCAAAAATGATGCCAAAAACTGATCCTACTTATGTGTGAGCACTTCTTAAAATAAAGAATTATACCCATTGCCTGCCATGCCTGAGTTCCAGATTAAAAACAAAACAAACATTTTATGTTAATAAATGATGTAAAAACCCATTGGATCAAACTTTCAAAATAATACGGAGCAATCTGACTCAATATAAGAGATGTTGAGGGTGAGTCTCAGCTAATACCACTCCAAACTGTAGCTCGGTCTCTGTGAAATTACCCAAAGTCATCATTTTTGTAAAGGCTGAGGTTGATTAGCTGTGGCAGCCATCTTGGATTTGATTTACTAAAATGAATGAATGAACTTTATTTAAAAATGTACAATGTATAACTCAAACATCAATGTCACCATTTGATGCGATGTACCAGATTATAGCAAAAGCTAATTCGCATCTGCAGTCCCTTGAAAAGTTAATCTAAGCCAATGTTATACAGTAGTCCCTTGTTTATCGTCGGGGTTACGTTCCGCAATAAGTGAAAAACCGCAAAGTTGGAATGCTTTATTTGAGTATTTATATATAGAGGCTTTAAAAACCTTTCCCACACTCTTGCAATGTTCTAAACTCTTAAACTTACATAATTTTAACAACATACGCATATGTACTGTATATGTATATGTACAGGTAGTCCTCGACTTACGACGGTCTTGAGTTATGACGTTTCGCGGTTACGACGCATCTC
>JBBPBX010007414.1:45830-61242 GCA_038048925.1 Garcialebias charrua
TTAAACCTTGAGCTTAAAAGTCATGAACTGACAAGCAGATATTCTTCTTCAGGATTTTCTGGTGGAGAGCAGAATTCATGCTTCCATCAAAGAGGGCATGTCGTCCAGGTCCTGAAACAACAAGGCAGCCCCAGACCATCACACTACCGCCACCATGTTTGACTGTTAATGTTCTTTTTCTGAAATCAGTGTTAAACCAACTAACATAAAAAAAAGCTCTACATTTGTCTCATGAGTTCACAGAATATTTTCCAAAAGTCTTGATCGTCCAGATGTCTTTTTGGTAATTGTGAGATGAGCCTTTGTGTTGTTTTGGCTCAGCAGTTGATTTAGACTTAAACTTTGTCTCTTTCTTATCGTTTAATCATGGACTCTGATTGGCAAGTGAGCTCTGAAGAGCTTCAAAAGTTGTTCTGGATTATTTTGGCACCTCCTGTGAAGGTCCACTACTGCTGTTTTCTAATAATAGCTTCATTTTCGCGATTACAGGTCTGACATTAATCAGGCCTGGGTGTGGCACTGAAACTGAACTCAACTGTCCATAAGAATCAGTTCAGTTATGATTCAACAAGAAAATCAAATACTTTTAAACTAGGGATGCACGATATTATCGGCATGGTATCGGTATCGGCCAATATTAGCACTAAAGTTAAATATTGGACATCGGCCATTCCATCAAAATAACTTGCCGATATAAAGAATGCTGTTTTTGTATGACAACCCAGTGACAAGAATGCCTGCAGCGCCAGCACAACGTTATGACATCACGCGCGCCTACCTGATCTGATCACAGCAGAGAGGAAGAAGTCAAATGTCTGCGTATTGGGTTCAGAAGATTTATTGACTACGCTGAGCCTCACTACATCGTCCCCAGTCAGAGATATTTTTCCGACGTAGCCCTACCCGAGTTAAGAGCCATCTTTTCTGACGTCATTGAGAAGCTACAGTAATAGCTGATAGCATTTGGGTGAGTTTTACCACAGACATTTGGGCGTCGTGTTAGCCCCGTTAACATAATTAGTCTTATGGCACAATGGATAGACAAAAACTTTGAACTTAAAAGGCTGTCCTTCATGCACAAGAGTGCAGAGGATCCCACACTGCAGCCAGGAACCTGGAACAAGCCTCCACAAGTGAGACAGCATCACAGGTGACTAATGCAAATAAATAACATTCAACACTTTTCATTTAATATAAGTTAAAGTGCTATGCATATCATATGGCTGCTACTGAATATGTCTCTTACAGCTGTTGCACAATTTTTGTAGAAAATAAGCCTAAATAAGAGAGCTATGTTCAGACAAAGGATAGTATACTACCGGTAATAATATCGGTATCGGCATCGGTTATCAGCCAAATAAGTTTTAACATATCGGATATCGGCCAAAAATCCAATATTGTGCATCCCTATTGTACACACAAGGCCAGGTTTGGTTGGATAGGCTTGTTTCTCCTTAATAGAATCATCTTTTAAAATTTGTATTTTGTATTTACTCAAGTTATCTCTGTTTCATATTGGTTTGATGATCTGAAACATTAAAGTGTGACAAAAGAGCATCAACAGAATAAATCTGTGGGGGGGGATACTTTTCACAGCTCTGTTCATAAGGTATCTTTGAACCTAATTATTTCAAAACTTCGATCTAAACGGCCCCAAAAATCAAATGCAGATATTAGAATATTGGATAAAATGTCAGAAAAAGAGAAAGAATAAAAGATAAGGAATAGATGAAAGAGGACAAAGTAGTGAAAGCCTGGACTTTACCTTTGCCAACTCCTAATGAGCTGAGAAACTGCTGAGGTGGCTAAGAAAATGTATCCTCAGGGTACATTTCACACATGCACAACACTTCTGTATCCTTTCCTTCATCCTTGTTTCCTTCACTCCTACAGTTTGATGTACTCTGACACACCTGCCTCGACTCCCTTATCAGCCATTCACCATATTCGTCATAACCTTTGCAGCTCCTGCACGCTCAATCCTCTTGACTTCTCTCCACTCTTTCATCTCTTTTTTCATCCATTTTCTTCCTCTGTAGCTCACTCCTTCTCCTTCTTTCCCAGCAGACATTTAGCAATTCCCTAAGCTGCAAACTGGGCTGCCTTTCAAGCCTCATTTCAAAACATGTCTGTCTCCTTCTCTGCTTACTCTATTTACCGATTCAGCCCACACTCGGCTTGAACAGGCCTGCTCGCTGTGAGTCAAGAATAAAAGCAGCGATGCACATTTCAGAGTTAAATAGGATTATTTAGCAACCACTTTTATCCTCTTTCTTCCTTCCTTTTCTGGCGCTGCACTTATAGCCTGTAGCCATTTGTGGAATCAAAGTGCTTGGAGGGAAGCAGAGAGGTAAGAAACACCAAAAAGAAGAAGGCTAGTTGCTGTTAGATGTGTGGAACTGTGGCTGAAAGTATAACTGGGGTTGAAATGTATCGTTGGCTTCAGTCAATCTGTGTTTTGGGCTTTCTCTCTCTGTGGCAAAGGCTTGGTAATTGGCTTGCTGCAAGCATCCCAGAGGTAAGCAGGAGCCAAATCGGTATTCACACGAGTGAAGCTGCAGCCGCTCACTGTTTCGCTCCTGCTCTTTCACATTCTCTTCATCGCCTACACCAAATCCCTGCCCTTCTGATAGGAAGGAAGACAGCTTCAAGTGCCAGAAAGAAAAGGAAAAACGTAAAAACTGTAAAAGCAGAAACTATTTCTTTTATTTAGGATGACCGAAATGACAAACAAACAACAAAATCAATGTGGTTCCAATCAAATATGTCAGAACGCTCTTCGGTAGTTGTGTGAGACTATTATTCTGTTGTTCAGCTTTACAGGGTGAGTGTGCGTCTTCATCTTTCTGCTTGCCACCAAAAACAAAGCGGCAATGATGCTTTTAGTGTATTATTGTTTGTGTGTGATGGTGTGTGTCTGTTAGAAAAATATCTCATGAACCACTGAACTTGTACTTAAATTTGCAGAAAGTAGTCGGTGGATGTACATCTACAGTTTGAAAGTAAACTCTTTCAAATTGCACCATTTCATATAGTTCAGAATATACAGTACAGGGAGTCCTCGAGTTACGGCGCCTTCAACCTACGGCAACTCGGACTTACGAACGGACCTACGAACAGCAGTTGTACATTAAATACAGCACTGGTACCTGTATGTGTTTTTTTTAGGTGTTTTTAGATGAAAGTGTGTTAGCTAACCGTTTGTAAACAAAGTTCTGTGCATGTTTATGAACCAGTATGTACGTTTATGTTGAAAAACGGGTGTTTGGCGCAGCGCTAGCATACATTTTCCGACTTCCGAACGAAAATCCGGACTTACAAACGCACGTGCTATGGGTTCTGACTTACGTCAGAACCGGGTTACGAACGGTCCTTAGGTCCGGAACTCGTTCGTAAGTCGGGGACTCCCTGTATATATACATTCATATGTATATTTTGTATATCGATAGGTATATATTTTGTTTTGTTTTTTTGTTTTAATTTTATAGGTTACAATGAGTACCTATAAAACTTAGTCTTTAACACAGGACAGACTCAACTGAAACTTTCAGAAAGTAAACAATGGGTACTGTAGATCAACATCTGATGAACTTTTGGAAGCAGCTCAGTTGAGGACGGCGCCACAACTAATTTTATGAACACAGAAATGATTACCGGTATAACCAGGCCTGTCGCGATAAACAATAAATCAATTAATCGCATGATACAGGTAGTCCCCGACTTACGAGCGAGTTCCGTTACAACGAGGTGCTCGTAACACGGAAATCTCGTAATTTGGAACGGCCGCCACGTGTCTCGTAAGTCCGGAATTTCGCTCGTAAGTTGGAACGGTTTTGCTAGCGCGACTACAAACACTCGTTTTTCATCGAAAAACTGCTTATGAGTGCATAAAAATGATCGGAAACGTGTGTCCACATGTTTAGCTAACGAACTGTGGTGAAAAAACACAGAAAAACTCCGTATTTTTTGCGTTTTTTCCAAAAATTCGCCAGCTCGTAAGTCCGGAACCTCGTAAGTTAGAGCGCTCGTAAGTCGGGGACTACCTGTAAATGGAAAAGATCGACCTCGTTTTCATTTAACGGCTTTATCGTTTCTTCGCGTCTCTCTTTCTACTGGGCACTGGATAACAAAAGGCTCAGCTCTGGTGCTCTTCACTGATCTCTCCTTTTCTCTTTCTCTAAAATCCATTTTAACCATCCAGAATCGTGTTTTTGGATCGTTAAAAGTAGATAATCTGAGAAGCTAAGCTACGAGCTAAGCTAACAGGCTGACCTCTGGAAAAAACGCCTTCTTGTCGAAGCTCCATAATTCATGGTTGAAACCCATGCCTTCATGTAAAAAGTTGTTTTTCTCTGCAAAAAGAAGCTAAGAACTTGTTTACTGATTTTTTTATTAAAAACTTTGTGTGACAAATGCTATGCTAAAGAGCTCAAACCACACCAAGCGTTCGCCATTTTGAGAACCGGAGAGAGACAGCCCATGTCAAGTCAAGGGGCCTCCCTCCCATTTTTCTTGAAGAGACACTCTGCTCGTTCAAACACTCTTAAACTGACACCTGGTGGTCACAAAAAGGTACTACACACAAAACAAATTAACAAAGATTTCTTCTTAAATTTGACAATTACAAAATTATTGTCAAATTTCAAACAATATTATCATTTAATGCAACAATTTCTGAGACAATTTATCGCCCAGCAAAATTTGTTATAGTGACAGGCCTAGCTATAACTCAAGCAGACTTACGGCTATTAAAGTTTGATGAGGTAGTAGCTGAGAGTCATCCTCATCCATCTCACTCTGTCCTCTGCATCCTCTGTCCTCACTCCATCTACCTCCATGTCCTCTCTAACTGCCTCATAAGTCGTGTTTCCATCAAGGTTTCTTGATGCGCATTTTGAAGTATCGCATCAGAAAAGCTGAATGGAAACGGCACGATTCAAATTAACTTCCTCTAATTTGCAAAAAAGTTGATACGCTCGCTTGAGGTGGTTTTTGGGTTTTTCGAATCAGAGCCGATGCGCAAAACGAGAGATGGAAACAGATTTGCCGACTCAGTTCTGCCGTAGCGAACATTTACGTCACGTGACTTCGTCTCCGGACAACATGTAACATCGCTAAAACTAGTTGGCATGACAGAATAAATACAACTTGCCCGATAGCAACACATACCTGAAATATTCTCTCCATTTTGCCGAGATGTGTGGTCGGGTCCTGTTTTCAACCGCTACTTCCTGTTTACTGTAGACATGCGTAACGCTGACGTCTGACGTAATGACGCTGACGTCTGACGTAATGACGCTTTGCGTGGCCTGGTGGATTCGCTTCAAGCCAGTTGATGGAAACACTTCTGATTCGCATTAATTTTTATTTACATTTTTGCGAAATTTCAAAAATTCGTTCAAAATTCGAATTGAAAATAGATGGAAACACGGTTACAGTATAGATCTTCTCTTTGCCTTTTTCCTGGCAGCTGCATTTCTAACATCCTTCTACCAGTATACCCACTGTCCCTCCTCTGGACATGTCCAAACCATCCCAGTCTGGCCTCGCTAACTTTATCTCCCAGTTGTTCAACATGTGCTATACCTCTGATGATCGCATTCCTAATTGTGTCCATCCTCGTCACTCCTAAGGAGAACCTCAACATCTTAATTTCTGCTACTTCCAGTTCTTTCTCCTGTCTTTTTACCTATGTCTCTGTCTCCAGACCATACAACATAGCTGGTCTCACCACTGTCTTGTAAACTTTTCCTTTGACCTTTGCTGACACCTTTTTGTCACAAATCACTCCTGAAACTTTTCTCCATCCACTCCATCCTGCCTGGACTCTCTTTTTCACCTCTTTACCACATTCCCCATTTTCCTGGACAGTGGACCCCAAGTACTTGAAGTCCTGCACCTTTGTGACCTCTGATCCTTGTAGCCTCACTGTTCCACCAGCCTCCCTCTCATTCACACACATGTACTCTGTCTTACTACGGCTGACTTTCATTCCTCTTATTTCCAGTACATACCTCCACAAAGGTTTGACCAAAATGGCTACAACTCCCTTCCATTTCATGACAAAATTATTTTATTTTTAAACTCTGGCATGAAAGAGGGTGGGTGAAATGCTTTCTTTCTACAAATGTAGATTCTTAATTTGGAGTCAGCTCTTTCAGTTCACATCGAGTGTGAAAATGGACTCGTTAGGCGTAGACATGACCAGATTGATCAGAAGTGAAGCAGAAGTGTTAGTTGGAGGCTGTTCCTGGATCAAATGCTTTAATGCATAGGTAGAAAAAGACATCAATCTCACTATGCTGCACTTTTCAGAAGGTGTCAAAGCTCTCACTTTTTGAGCTTCTAAAATGATGCGCAAAGAAAATCTGAGAAAAGCCATCAAGTGGACCGGCACAGAAGTCATCTGTACCTGCATCCAATAAGAGAGAAATGTCTGACTGAGGCTGTTTGATGAGAAGAAGTCAGAACAACTGACACATTGTGTGTGAAGCATTCCTTGAAGGAAAGTGCCTGCTGCCTGTCATGCTGTTGTTTTAGTCTAAGCTCATCTTATGGAGAGAAATGGTACAGTCAAAGCCATTTTGAACAATTTTTGAAAATAATGTTATGTAAAATCGCATGCAACTAGACTTCAGAAATGTGTCAAGAGTGTGCGTTGAGGATGACTCTTGTTGTATTGAAATGTCGTGCACAGACTGTGTGTTGGGGATCCGTCTCAGCTACCACCACACCAAACTTTAGCTCAAAATCTGCAAAACCAGATGAGCTACAGTGAACGTCAGTTGGCTGTGGCAGCCATCTTTATTCAGTTGTGCATAGGATGACTGAGCAACTCTGTTTCAATACAGCATCTCAAACGCACTGCAGTGAAGCGTGCATTATTTTTTTTTAATATATATTTCAGGGATATTTTCCAGTCTTTCATAAATAAGAGGGTTTAAGTGTATAGGTTAGGTTCAATTAAAATACCTCAGAACACACCAGTTCATTGGGATAATGATAGTTCCACTACATGTCCCATATGTAAAAAATAAAAATAAAAACTCTTTGAAGAATAATCAGATGTTTTGGAAAACTAGATCAGATGTTTTGGAAAACTAGATGTCTGAAGGTAGAATAGTTAAAGGGCATCAATCCTAGGCCTGTCACGATAACAAATTTTGCTGGGCGACTAACTGTCTCTGAAATTATAGTGATAAATGATAATATTGTTTTAAATTAGAAAATAAATTAGTAATTATTGTCAAATTTAAGAAGAAATGTTGATTTATTTTGAGTGTAGTACCTTTTTTAACTGAAGGGTGGATAGTGAGGGAGCGAGCAGTGTCTCTTTATGAAAAATGGGAGGGAGGCCCATTGACGTGACATGGGCTGTCTCTCTTTCTTTTTTCGGTTCCCAAAATGGCAGATGCTCGGTGTGGTTTGAGCTCTTTAGCATAGCATTTTTCACACAAAGCTTTTAATAAAACAATCTGTAAACAAGTTCTCAGCTTCTTTTTGCAGAGAAAAACAAGTTTTTACATGAAGGCATGGGTTTCAACCGTGAATTTTGGAGCGTCAACAAGACGGGAGGTTTTTCCCTGAGATCGGCCTGTTAGCTTATCTCGTAGCTTAGCTGCTTTTAACGATCCAAAAATGCAATTTTGGATGAATAAAATAGATTTTAAAGAGAAAAGAGAAAGGGAGGGGTCAGTGAAGAGCACCGGAGTTGAGCTTTTTGTCATCCAGTGTCTTCAGTAGAGAGACACGAAGAAACGATTACCGGTAAGCTGATAAATGAAAATGAGATCGATAATTTTCATTTATCATGCAATTTTTTTTTCATTTACCCTTTATTTACCGGTATACAGGTAGTCCCATTGAGCCACGAGAACTCATTTTCAAGAGAGAACTGTTTAGGGAGCAGATGGTGGGGGTTAAGGGCCTTGCTCAGGGGCCCAGGGTGGGGTGAATGAAAGTGGAGGCAGGTGTGGCTGTTTCACCTTTTTCCACCCACAGTTTTTTATGTTAGGGTTAGGTTAGGTTTGTTTATTGCGACAGGCCTAATCAATCATCTGCTACAAAACGAGCAAAACAAGAGGTTACTAGGTCTACAACTTGAAAAAACTAAGTCAGTTAAAAAGTTTCAAACAGCAGCAAACAGAAAAATTAAAGACAGTGTCATTTAATGGGAGACCAGTCTCTGTGGAGACTGGATTTGCTGATGGCACATTTCACAGAGTTTGTTTCTGGCTGTGTTGCAGTGAAATGAAGCTTGGGAGAGCAGTTGCTTGGCGGAGGTTATTGTGTGTTCAACTAACGATTCAGTAGCATCCTGTTGGCTCAGCTGGCTGGGGTTTGAATCCTCAAAGTCATCTTTAAAAAATATGCTGAACCCAAACGCTGCAACAGCCTGAGGGCATTTTCACTGATGGGTTTTCATTATGATTTATGGATGAGAGGAAATGGAATGTTTAATTACAAAATAACACTAAATCTGAGGGGATTGCTGACCTCGATAACAAAAACACCCTTCTCCAAAATACAAAAAGCAGACAAAATGTAGAATCAGGTTTTGTTTAATGAAATAAAACAATTTAAAGCTCCACTAAGTATGTTTTAAAACTAGATTAATACTTTACATTTATATTAAAACTGACTATAATAAAACAGCACATATTGATTTATACCTGGCCAAAATGTTTGTAACTTTATACAACATTGCCACCTGGTGGTATAAAAATTAAGTTGTGACTCATTGGTCTTAAAGGGATTGTGACATGATGTTGGAAATTTGCACATTTGTCAGAACATATATATCATATCAATGAGCTCTGTTCGTTTCTGCAAAATAAATTATAAATATATTAAAACACTTGTAAACACTGGTGTGAGTGCTTTCATTTCCAAGCATTGTGATATGAAATCAACAAAATCAATTATCATTTTTAAAGGAGGCTAACGTAAAAAAAAAATTTGCCCCTGATTGTTGAGCTCAACCTTTTACTGATCAACTTATTTCTCTCTCAGAGTCATAATATAATTTATTACTCAAAAGCTCATATTTACCAGCTAGTGCTGAAGGGACAATAATTATGTTTTTGCCCATGTGCACTTGAATTTGTCTGCACTGCACTGTTAGCAAAATAGTTCATGAAGCCCTGGACAGATTTCATTGAAACATTCAGAAAGTTATCACTTAATGATCTACAATTGAACATTTAGAGAAAACCCAATTCAAGATGGCTACCACAGCAAAGAGACTTTAGCTAACGTAGAAAATTACTAAAATTTAGCAAATTTTACATATACAGTATTGAGGTGAAATTTCTAACAGTCATTCACAACACATTACTTCAAGCGCGAACACAGGAGTGTCAACTCACTTACAACACAGGACCAAAATTAACAGTTTTTTAAAAGTAAGAGACAGATTCAGAATCTACATTAACTCAAGTTAGATACCCAACATCTTTTCTTGGTTGCAGGTTCCTCAACAAGAGTTAGATTGGTCTCATTTGACGTTCTCTGTTGCACTTATGACATCACAATCAAAGATTACTGAAAAAATTAAAGTGATACAAGTATTTTACACTTAAAATAATATCTTGGGGGCCAGAGAAGATGTCAACGAGGGCCACATTTGGCCCCTGGGCTTTGAGTTTGACACATATGCGCTAACAGATCATGCAAGTTATTGCAATATTGCACAAGATTGTGCATAATTGTTATTTTCCAGGTTTGACCAAAAGAGCTATATCTCTGTAACTTCTCAACATAAGATAATGTTAAAACACTGCATGAAAGGTGTTAGGCAACATGCATTCCTTCAAGGACTGCTACACCTTAAATTAAATTCTGTAATGAGTTTTTTTTTATATATATTAATATTGTAAATACTTTGTACAACAATCCTACTCCTTGTTCTTGATTAGCTCCCAGATATTACTTCCTGGAGAGCATATTAAAAATTAAATGTTACAGTTCTGTATGGGTTGTTTACCTTTAAGATAAGTTTTATTGCATTAAACATTGATTTTCTACACAAAGATGGTTTCTATCTACCTTTTACGATCTTTGTGATTCAAACATTTAGCAAGTTTTGTCAAACAGGATGCTAGGATTAGTTTTCTACACCTCCTTACAATCTAGCTGTTTTTTTGCTACTTTTCCTTTTGATTGTCCTTTTGGTTGCTATTTTATTTTAACTTGTAAAAAAATAATTTGTATGTATTTTTTATGATTGTCTGTTGTTGTCTTTGTTGTCCACTGTTGTCATCACTCTGTTAAAAAAAATCAGGTCTCTCTTGTAAATGAGTCCCCGAGGCTCAATAGGATTAACCTGTCTAAATAAAGGTTGAATGAATACTACGTTGTGTTTTTATCCTCTTACCCAGATCCAGTCTCTGGCACAGGGCGCCCAGGCCCTGCAGAACAGCCAGCTGTAGTTTGTAGGCCTGGGTGTGCGAGTAGACCGGCCCGGCCTTGACGCTGATCGGAGCCTGCCGGGCCAGAGAGGAGCTCAGCTTGGGAAGGACATCCTTAGAAACCCTGGCCCTCAGAAAGTCACCACATGTTGCACCCAGAGTACACAGCACCTGGTGTGTGAAGTTTATATGTAAAATATGACACGATGAAGCAAACAATCAGTGATTTGTTTCTGTAAAAAAATATTGATAAAATAAATACAAGACATAATTTGACATTAAACTAACTGATTTCTTGCTCTAAAAGTTATCATACACTTGTAATTTTAATATTAGCAGGTCATATTCAGCTATCTGTTCTGTCAAACGTTTAAAAAGTCAACTTTGGAAAAATGATCTCTAAAGACTTACAAACTGCGATTTTAACAAGATTTATGTTGGTCATCTTGAGATTGTAACAAATTATTTTTCTTCTATAATCCTGGACTTTAAGACCAAAATCTTCTTTTATAGTATGAAATCTAACATTAGACATTTAAAATATACCAGCAACACGTTTGACAACTTTCTTTTCAATGATTTTTAGGGCGCTGTTTAGAGTGGAGACAGAAATGTTGACCCACCCTGAAGGCTCTGAGGACCGCTAACGGGTCATCGGCTGTGAGTCTCTGCAGAAGGGCCGGCCAGGAGCGATGAGCCATGGGCAGGAGTTCATTCTCCCTCTCGCTCAGCACATAAACACACAACTCCAGCACGTCCAGCACCTACAGACAAAAAACGAGCTCTTCTCAACTCTGGTGTGCACATGTCTGTCCTACGTGATGGAAAATAAACTGTGGTGGTCTTACAGGAAGTATATGCTCGAATATGCTATACTGTATATGCTAGATTAAGGAAAATGTACTTGTATAAGTCCGTTTATGAGTAAGAACTAGAAACGGATGTGCTCTATCTCCACCGATTTTCATGTTGCTTCTTTACGCCACTCGTATTTCCGTTAAAATCGCCGACATATTTACGTCATGGTTAAAACGATATGCAACTTCACCATTGAGTGGCGCTGTTTCACCATGGAAATAATTCATTCTGTATGTTGCAGTGTTTTTCTCATTCAGCCCAGGCTGGGGGTCTGGTCTAATATGTCGCGTATCATCTTAACCAATGATTTGTAACGGAAATAAGAGTGGCATAAATTAGCTACATGATGATCGGTGGAGATAGAGCACGTATTTTTTAAAGTAAATTAAGACCATTTTATTCATAAACAACAGCGATCTGTGCGACCTGGAAGTACACTACGGATCGTGCTTCCGTAAGAGATAGGGGAATGACAAGGGGGACTATAAAGATAGCGATCAATGACTTCTTGGTAGGCTACTGTATTTATTTCAACAACAAAAGAAGACGTGTGTGTGAAGTTTTTCTGAGGCTGTTCAAGTCTGACACTGAAGAAGACAACTTCAGTGGTTTTAGTGCACAGGAGGAAGATGAACATAGGGATCAATGACTTTTCCTGGTAAACTACTGTTTATTTTTATTTTTTACCAGCCCTATTAAAGGCATTGTTCAGAAAAAATAATTTACTGTACATATTTGTGTATATTACCAGTACATATTTAATTAAAATATATTTTTTAATCTTTCTGTGTAAATATCTCACAACGTCAACATCCACGACTTATACACCTACAATTTTTTTATTATATTTTTTATTTACCGTGCATGACTTATATTCAGGTGCGCTCTACAGTCCGGAAATTATGGTATATCACATCATGTTGCTGCTGATCTGTTTTTCATGTTGCTGTGTCCATTCGTGCCCATCTGCTCATGTTCATGCTGCTGTTTGGAGTGATGTTTTTCTATGTTAGTGCTTAGTGTATTTTTAGTTGATGTTTTTCTTAGTTCATATCTTAGATGTTATTACTGTTCTTCTCTTACATTTTACACGGGCGACCGTGGTGTAGTGGTAATGGCAGTCGACCCCTGATCGGAAGGTTGGAGGTTCGAATCCCGCATCCGCCCACCATGTGTTGTGTGTCCCTGGGCAAGACACTTAACCCCGAGTTGCTCCCGGTAGGTCTGGATGGCGCCTTGCAAGGCAGGCTACCACTACCGGTGTATGAATGTCTGAATGAATGGGTGGATGGCTGGTATTGTAAAGCGCTTTGGGGCTCCTCACAGGGGGCTGGAAAGCGCTATATAAATAAGCTCCATTTACCATTACCATTTACCATTTATTGTTGGATGTAACTGGGACCCTGTGTATATAATCTTGTTTCATCACATGTTCCATATATGGTGCGAATGACAATAAAGATTCTCTGACTCTCTGACTCTATATATCATCAATAAAAATGGCTAATATAAAAAGGTGAACATTCTTTACTAGTTTCATGATTCTAAAAAAAAAACTTCCTTGGCTCCCCTTTTTAAACCCAGTGGAGTACCTTCAGTCGAAGCCTGAGGTCGGGGTCTGACAGCAGGTGAATGCAGCGCTCCATAACGTCTTTAGTAATGATGAGGTGTGGAGGAAGTTCTGGTTTTACGTCAGGACCATAAAGATCTTCATCACACTCTGCAGGAGGAGGAACCTCTGATCCAACAGTACCGGTAAATAAAAAAATATAATTAGATGGATAGTTTGGTGTTGAAATCCACAGAATCAACTCAAAATGATGTATTTGTTGCCCCAGTTATGTCAACGATTTATATTCTCAGCATATTTATTTACAAATATATTCTACACCATAAAACACAACATGCAGTTTTGTATTACCTAGGTCCTCAGTGTCATCCACTTCTATCCCAATGCCCTCCGCCAACTCTTTCTGCTTCCTGTAATCCAGCAGAAACTGGTGAATGTCAAAATCTTCCTGTTCAGTGGAGGTCTTGGAACTGGCAGAGTTACTGGTCCTGCAGCACGACGAGGGAAACCATCTTGCTAAAAAGAGAAGAAAAAAATGCATGTTGAACATTGGCTCACAAAGAAAAAAATGCTTTTTTAAAAACAACGCAACAAAAACTAAACATTTTCTGACACGTTCTTTAGTTGTACTTCTCCAGCCCAGGATAATTCAGTGGTGTGTTATAATCAGTAATGTTACAAAATTTCTCTGACTTGTCTTGTAGATTGAAATTGATCTGGATTGTTATCAACACAACAGTACATTATTTGATCTACGTTACCCCTGAAAGAAGGGCCTGTATAAAATGAGTCACTTGCTCCAGGCATGTGTGACGTTTCTTTGTAAATCTCACCCAGAGCCTTCATGAGCGCATGCAGGACAGAACAGAAAAGAGCTGCTGAGTGGTTGTAGCTGAGATCCAGAGCCATCAGCACATCTTGAACCACGTCCCTGATCAGAGGCAGGAGGCTGCTGTCAGAGTGTGCCAACATCACTGTCAACACCCGCGGAGCCTGGACACACAGGCGGGAGAAGATGAGAGACTGGCCAGCAAATACACATGCACTAAAGCCCTAATTTGTGCAATAACTGAATGCTAAGTCAGCATTTCCGCAATTGCTTTCAAATTTATATTTTCTTTTTTTTTTTCTCCAAAAAACTACTTTTGCATACTTAGTGATTTTAAGCATTGCATATCAAAATGTTTAGTTGATCAATAATAATGTGATACGATTTTGAATATTTTAACTTTTGTACTTTTTGAACAATAAACTTTATCCAAAATAAAATTCCCCATAGACGTGCACTGAGCTCTTCTGGTAAAAATCATTTTCCTTGAAATCTGCTTTCAAATAAGATATGTGCAATATTTCTGTCTTCCTATGCCATTGGCTACCATTCTGATACTTTTAGATGGCCTTTAGCGTTTAGTTATTTCTATACTTTAGCTATTATTTTGCTACTTTCAGATTTTAGCTATCATTATGCTACTAGCTAGCTTTTTACTGCATTAAGCTTTAAGCTTGTCTTTTGCATTTTTTAGCTTCTAGATAGCATTTTGTTACTTCTAGCAAACCCTTTCATACTTTTAACATTTAATTAGACTTGCTACTTTCAGTCAACCCATTACTACTTTGGCTTCTGACTAGATTTTTGGTATGTTTAGCCTTTAGCTACCCCATTTAATGATAGCTTATAACAGAATAGATCTTTATTGTCACTGTAAAATGCATTGTTAAAAACAAACTAAAAACAGTGAAATGCAGTTTGGTGTCCTCCACGTCAACAATTCAATTCAGTTTTTTATATAGCGCCAAGTCACAGCAAGCAAGACACAGCAGTAATACACAGTATTAATACACAGCATTAAGCTAGAAGTACATATCTAAGATAGAATGTACGTATAAATAGCAAACAGTTTGTGCAAATTTACGCTCCATAACTTCAGTTTAGTATGAGTTCTGGGTAGATGTGGTGTGATGGCTTTCACAGTCTGAGGATAGAAGCTGTGCTTCAGTCTGTTTGTGCTGGATTTTACTGTGTCTGGTATCTCTTGCCAGAGGGGAGGAGGGAGAACAGGGTGTGTCCTGAGTGAGTTGGGTCCTTTGCAATATCAGTGGCCTTCCTCCGCATTCGCCAGTGTAAATGTCACTGAGCAAGGGCAATGATTTTACCAGCCACCGTCACTGCCTGCTTCAGGTCCCTCCTGTCCTCATCAGTGCAGCAGGTTGGACTCGATTGTGACCCTGTACACATTCACCAGCAGGAAGTGAGGGAGGTGAGCCCGCTTTAACTTCCTGAGGAAGTAGAGCCTCTCTCTGCTGGGCCTTCGCCACCTGATAGGAGATGTTGACGGCCCAGCTGAGACGTTCACACTGAGGAACTTAAAGGTGGGCTGACATGATTTTTGAACTTTGCAGAAATTGGCACAACATATATATATTTTATCATTCAACTATGTTCGTTGTTGCAAACAAAATGATAATTTAATGAAAATTTGTTTAAAAAGTGAGTTTAAAATTTGCGCTGTGTTTCTTCACGATACATCCGGGTACTTCCGCTTGCTAATTTTGTGACGTCAGCGCAGGAATGTCT
>JBBPBX010007415.1:10075-23515 GCA_038048925.1 Garcialebias charrua
ACCAATATGTAGGGAAATTGGTCACCGTGGAGCCAACTGAATGGGGTTCAAAGGCTTGACCATCTTGAAGACAGTCATGGGTGTTGCGTGTGTGTGTGTGTGTGTGTGCGCATGTGTGTGTGTGTGAGCATCAGCTCAGCCTGCCATCGATCTCTCTGAAAGAACTAGGACTCCAAGAAATTATGAATTTAATAACTCATCAATTAAAGGGGAAGCAGACTTTCGGCTGTGTGTTGCTGTTTTCTCTCCCTTCCTTCCTTCTCTCCATTGTTCTCTCATTTTTTCAGCTCCCTACTTATTACCGTCTACCTTCACCTCATCTCGCCCTTTCCGTTCATCAAATGCCTTTATTTTGATATTGAAAATAATGTGATTAGGTTGTTTACAGGCCAAGCAGAAAAGTGTCTGTTAATATGAGTCTCCATGCAACCGTGTGCCGTGCTATTTGTTTTTTACCAGATTATCCTGCTGATTACAAATCTGCCTTCTCTCATCAGTTGAAGTAATATTGGTCCCCGGAGATCTTCTGTGACTTTCTTCTATAAGTTTGGTGCATTATTCTGGTGCTACGATCCATTGCATAGAGTTTCTGTAAAAAGTGACAAGTGTCAAGATCTGTGTGTTTTAGTCTTCTTGTGGTACTTTCTCAGTCAGTTTTAGCTGTGTTTCAGCTTGTTTTTACCCTCACTTAATTCCTGCTCCTGCCCCTCCCACACTCACCTGTTCCTCGTTGTCTCTCCCAGGTGTTGTCATTTCTCCCTAATTAGTTTCCCTTTAAAACCCATAGTGTTATGCTTCATAGTGGTTTCCTTTTTAAGTTTCAATAGTTTTTCTTGTGAGTATTTCACTGGTTTTGCATTTGGGTTCTGATCCTCAACCGAACATGATAAAAAGTAATTAATCATTCATATGTGCATTTTTGTCCTTCTTTAGAGTTTACATCATGAGTTTACATCATTACACCACTCATCATTATGAGTGGACAAATAGAAAATTTAACAAAAAAAAAAAAGGATTCCCAGGCCGGTCTGGTTAAAGAAATAAGAGAACTGAAAGAACTGATAATTAGCAAAGACAACAAAATTGCTGAACTAGAACGAAAAATAGAGGACTTAGAACAATACACAAAGCAAGAAAACATGGTGATCTCAGGACTTGATGTTAGTAAGTGTCAGACATATGCAAGAACTCTTACCAACAAAGACCCAACTGAGAATGCATCTCAGGAAGAACAAGACACTCTGGAGGAACATGTAGTTACTTTCTTACAGGACATGAACATTAACCTATGGGGACATTTCGTTCTGTCACACCCTGCCCAGTAATTCACCAAGATTCAAACCGTCAGTAGTCGTCAAGTTCATTAGCAGGTATACAAAAAACTATGTTATGCAAAATAGAAGAAATCTGAAGGGATCAAACGTTTACATAAATAAACATCTTACCAAAAAAAATGGAAAAATTGCAAAGGAAGCAAGGTGGTTAAAAAACAAAAACAAAATAGCATCAACATGGACAAGAAATGGATACATCTTTATCAAAACAAAGGAAGGGTCTCAGCCTAAAATGATAAAAGAGCTGACGGATCTGGATGAACACAGGAGATGAAAAATTACAAATGGATAAAATATACAGTGAAATGAACAAATACATTAGAACATGACAACATACGAAGACTCAGAACCTAAAATATATAATGTTGAAAATGTGATTGATGCAAATTTTTTCCCTGTAATAAAAGATAGCGAATATTATAATGAAGAGCAGTTTAATGACATCAATATATCAAATGGAGTTCTCTCTATTATTCACTTTAATAGCAGAAGTATAAATGCAAACATATCCAAAATAACAGATTACTTAAAACAGTTAAATAGAACTTTTACAATAATAGCGCTGTCAGAGACATGGCTCAATGATGATAACACAAGTAATATTCACATCGAGGGGTATGAATTATATCATATGAACAGAAATAATAAAAGAGGTGGTGGAGTCGCTCTGTTTGTCAATAATGAAATAAAATGTAAATTAAATAGTGAAATGTCAATAATAGTTGATAATATTATGGAAATGATAACAATAGAAATAATAAACAAAAACGATAAAAACATAATAATAAGTTGTGTATATAGATCACCAGGAGCAAATATAGAAATATTCACGGATAAAATCTTGGAGCTAATGGAGAAGAGTTTTAATAAAAATGTTTTTTTGTGTGGAGACTTTAACATTGATATGGGAAATAAAACAGATTCAAATAACATAAGCACATTTATAAACTCAATGTACAGTTTAAATATGTATCCAGTGATATCAAAGCCAACAAGAATTACAACTCATAGTGCCACAATAATTGATAATATTTTCACAAATATAACAAATGGGGACGTGATAGGTGGTATCTTAACGACCGACTTAAGTGATCATTTACCAGTTTTCACAATCTATAAAAATGATCAAAGCATCACAAAAGCAGTCACAATGAAGAAAAAGATCATAAACACGTCAAAAAAAGTTTTGGAAAAATTGAAAGAGGATCTAGATAAACAAGACTGGAATGATGTGTATGTTGATGATGCGAACAGAGCATATGATGAGTTTATGAATATCTTGGAAGCTCTGTATGAAAAGAATTGTGTGCAAACAAATTACACAAAGAGAAATACGATTGATCAACCATGGATGACAAAAGGGTTGAGAAATGCTTGTAAAAAAAAGAATTATTTGTATTCATGTTTCTTGAAATTGCGAAGTCAGAGCGCTGAAGAAAAATATAAAAAGTATAAAAATAAATTAGTAGGGATTATAAGGAAACATAAGAAAGAATATTATAGTAAATTATTAGATAAAAGTAATGGTGATATGAAAGCAACATGGCGAGTAATGAATAGTGTCCTGAAGAATCATAAAGCAAAAACTGGTATTTCAAAATATTTTGTAAAAGACAACGATGAAATTCATGATGAAAATGAAATTGTAAATGGATTTAATCAATATTTTGTGAATGTTGGATCAAGCCTTGCAGCTAAGATACCAAAAGTAGATAAAAATGTGATCCACTCAATTACAGGTTGTGCAAATAGTATTTTTCTAAATGGAACTAACAAAGAGGAAATAATGAATGTAGTAAAACATCTTACAGACAAGAGATCGAAAGACTGGGTGGACATGGATATGATGTTTGTGAAGGACATAATGAGCCATGTTATTGAGCCGTTCACATACATATGTAACTTATCATTTTCAACAGGAATATTTCCAGATAATATGAAAGTAGCTAAGGTCGTTCCTCTTTTTAAAAATGGTGATAAATGTGTATTCAACAATTATAGACCTATATCCTTGTTACCACAGTTTTCAAAAATTCTTGAAAAACTATTTGTAAACAGACTAGACCAATTTATAGATAAACAAAATATTCTAAGCAACAGTCAGTATGGGTTCAGAGCAAAAAACTCTACATCAATGGCTCTCATGGAATTAATGGAACAAATAACTACTGCTGTCGATCAAAAACAATATTGTATCAGTATTTTTGTTGATTTAAAAAAAGCATTCGATACTATTGATCACACCATTCTCCTAGAAAAACTGAACAAATATGGTATTAGAGGACCAGCATTACAGTGGGTATCTAGCTACTTAAAAGATAGGAAACAATTTGTACAAATAAATGATGTAAGATCTGACCTCTGTAATATCACATGTGGAGTTCCCCAAGGCTCTGTACTTGGACCAAAGCTTTTTATTTTATATGTGAATGACTTGGTAAATGTGTCAGGACTCCTTAAATGTGTACTTTTTGCTGATGATACCACTTTTTTCTGTTTAGGTGAAGATATAGAACAAATGTTGGAATTGATAAAGACAGAATTTGTCAAGATACAAACTTGGTTTAAAATAAATAAATTATCATTAAATCTAGAAAAAACTAATTACATGATATTCGGTAATAAAAAGAAAACTGTTGATGTTCCACTCAAAATTGAGGATGTTGAGATTTGTAGAGTGAGTGAGGTGAAGTTTTTGGGTGTTATCATTGATGACAAACTGACATGGAAACAACACATAAATTCTGTAAGAATAAAAATAGCTAAATCGATTGCAGTACTGTACAAAGTCAGAGACCTATTGAATGATAAAGCTCTGTATTTGTTGTATAACACAATCATTGTTCCACACTTAATCTATTGTATTGATGTTTGGGGGAATGCGTGTAAAACAATCACAAAACCTATTTTTGTATTACAGAAAAGAGCTGTAAGAATTATCACTAGAAAGCATTACCGTCATCCATCAAGTACATTATTTTATATGCTGGTGAAGATTCTCAGTCGTCCAGGACATGATAAAATCAAAAAAGGCGTTCAATACAGGATCAACTGGACTTTATTTGTTGCAGAAAACGTTTCGACTTCTGTCCAGAAGTCTTTTTCAATTCTGAATGAATGGAAGCTGTGAGAACGAGAAGTTTTATACAAGCCACGCACCAACATATGAAATTGGAAACTGAAATAACACCACAAAATACAAGGGAACCTCCCACTGTTAAGGTGTGATCTTTCAATTTACATGTATGTGTTACAAACCCCCAGGTGTGATGTGTTGTTTTGTCAATTTAAATAGAATGGGCATGTTAGGTATTTTGTGGTGTTATTTCAGTTTCCAATTTCATATGTTGGTGCGTGGCTTGTATAAAACTTCTCGTTCTCACAGCTTCCATTCATTCAGAATTGAAAAAGACTTCTGGACAGAAGTCGAAACGTTTTCTGCAACAAATAAAGTCCAGTTGATCCTGTATTGAACGCCTTTTTTGATACATTATTTTATCAACTAAAGTTATTGAAGTTCCATGATTTGGTAGACTATAATATTTTATCAGTTATGTATAGAGCTCAAAATAATGCATTACCTTTAAATATCCAAATGCACTTTGTTAAAAGACAAAGTTGTTATAATCTTAAGGGGACAGAGTTGTTTGTAAAACCACAATTCAGAACCAGTTTGAAGGGACGTTCTACCTCAATCCAGGGAATTAGATTATGGAATGGCTTGGAGAATGTAGTTAAAAATGCCAAGTCAATGTTTACATTTAAAAAAATGATCAAAACAAATGTGTTAAAAAAAATGAAATAGCGTAATGTGTATTGTATTAGTTAGAAAATTAGAAAGAGTTAGTCATTTTGTACTGTTGGTTGAAGATTATTATTGTTTAATCTGATTGTTGGAAAAAGTTGGTTGAAGATTATTATTGTTTACATGGTTGATTATTGTTGTTTAATCTGATTGTTGGAAGTAAGGGGCAGATATAATAAGATTTATTCTTCTTTCTGCTACCTTTCATTTTTTTACATTTTGTACACTATCATTTATGAGATTGTCTTGTATTGTTTCTTTTGTAAAAAAAATGAACAAATTTAATAAACATAAACATAAACATCAAATGTTTCTACATCGTAATAAAGTACTGCCACCACCGTTTGACACAGGTTCTTTTATTTTGTGGTCTGCAGCATCTGGACTGAGCTGTCTGAGTGCACAGTAACACTCGCTGATGCAATTAAATTTAAATCTTAATTTACTTTTTTTGTCCATTATTTCAAACTCCTAATCTCTACTGGCTTTAGTTCGAGGAAAAGCAGGAGTTTTCAGAACAGAGCAGCCAATTCAGCAGCAACACGCAGTCTAGACGAGATGTACCAAAGTAGAAGAAAAATAAAAGTAAACACTTTAAATAACAGTGGTTTGTGACTCAGCTTGTTATTACAAGTCCTAAAATGTATGTCCATGTGAGCATTTTACTGTAGAATATAATAAAATGGTAAATTATCAATTAAGTCATAAAATGCTGACAAGCCCATTTAAAACATTATTTTTTTAACCTCCATATTGTAATATTTTGTACCAATGTTTTAATTTCTTTTCAACACAATTAATTAAATATTTTCTTCAATGTAAATTAATAAATGCATTCCACTCTTAAAATAAAACAGTTACTATATTTTATATTTGTAGCATATTTACACAGCCACAGACAAGTACCTCAGTATAAAAAAAATAAACCTTACCCAAAAGGAGCAGTACTGTATTTGGAAATTCACTCAGGCATGGATGATGTATATTTTGTGTAGGTATGTATGTATGTGTATATATTTTTTATTTTTATTTTTTATTCATTTCAAATTTAAAACACAAAAGAAACAATTTACAAATCATAGGGGGAAAAAAGATTTAAAATGAAAGGAAACAGAAGAAGAAAAAAATCTTATATCTGTCCCTTCTTAAAACAAAATCAATTCAAACAATAAATTATAACAATGATTATCCATGAACCAAATAAATAACTCATAACAATTTACCGTTAGTACATTTAATATTTACCATTTATATATATATATATATATATATTCAAGAATTTACTCTTAATCATTTTCTTAAATATAGACATTGACTTGGCTTTTTTAACATCATTTTCCAAACAATTCCATAGACCTATTCCATGTATTAAAGTAGACCGACTCTTTAAACTAGTTCTATACTTGGGTCAAAATAAATAAATAATAATAATTGTATCGGTGTGAGAGGATGGCTGTAAGGTGAGAAGGGAGGCCATCTATAAAGGAAAAAAAAAAAAAACTAGTTCTATACTGTACTGTGGTTTAACAAAAAATGGATGTTCCCTTAAGATTATAACAACTTTTCCTTTTTACAAAATGGATTTGAAGGTAGTGTGTAATTCTGTGCTTTATACATTAAGATACAATCCAATCGTATAGTGTCAATCCTATAGAGAGACTTTTTTATAGCATTTTTAGAGAGACATTTTCTAGAGAGACACGAACAGCCGGAAACAAATTCCTTGTGTGTCAACATACTTGGCCAATAAACCTGATTCTGATTCTGGTTCTGATTCTGATTCTGATGCATTTATGACTTTATTATATGTACAGGCGTACCGGTATATAGGAACATTCACTAGCATTTGCACATTACTTGTTGTATTCCTTTGTATTATTATAATTTTGTTTTGCTAAATAATATATCTATACTCTTACTTATACATTACATATACTATAATATTACATTATATATAATATTGTATTACTTTGTATTATACAGTAAATTATTACTGTTTCTTTTCACACTTTATAGATGTAACTGGGACCCTCTACACAATTTTGTTCTACCTCATGTACCACATATGTAAATGACAGTAAAGAACGTTGAACTTGAACTTGTATCTGCACAAGATTAACATCTTCTGCTCTAAACACCAAGGTCTAAAAAAATTCATTTAAATTATGTATTCCTACACTGCTGTGGAAAAAGAAAACAAGACTTTGTTCAATTTTGCATGCTGCACTGTACAATTTTGAATTACAATAACGTTTACATTTATTTATTATATGATACTAATTTTTTGCTGTATGTAAACAGAATCTCTACAGGTGTTTTTTTATTTTTTATAAGCTGACGTTCAAACTTCTTTTGCTTTCATGCAGGGTCAGCTATCTGTATTAGAAGTTGCACAAATTTTATTAATTAATTGATTTATTTTCTTATTTGTTCAGTTGGTGTAGAGTTCTTTATACATGTTTTAAACAAACAAACAAAAAAGTTTCCCATCATATGTGTCCCGTAAAACATTAATGTTCAGATAAAACTCCTATACTGCACATATTGTTTCTTAGTAAAGCTCAGATCCTGTTATATCACTGGCAGAAAAGAATAAGACTTACATTTTGATTTTTTTTTTCTTTTACCCGACAGGAAGATGTGAAAAGATATCATCGCTGCTGCAGCCACAGTGGAGGGCAAGCAGTTCAGAAGATTGAGAGGTATAAACATTGAAATGTGCTATGTTATATATATTTTCCAGAAAGCCACTAGTCCACTGAAAGATGATATACTGTATTGCTAAGGTCACTTGCTGTCGAACAGTCTTTACTGCTCTGGTAGTAATGTTTTCTTTTCTAGTTAAATCTGAAACTCTACAACTGAAATATACATTTGAAATACC
Organism: Garcialebias charrua; assembly: GCA_038048925.1. Taxonomy (NCBI): domain Eukaryota; kingdom Metazoa; phylum Chordata; class Actinopteri; order Cyprinodontiformes; family Rivulidae; genus Garcialebias; species Garcialebias charrua. Next base: position 18,099 of record JBBPBX010007415.1, read on the forward strand.
AAAGTTCATGCTCAATAATCTACAAATCCAACAAGGTAATCTGGACTTTTTTTTTTTTCTGAGACGTTTTGTCCTTCATCCAAAGGACTTCTTCAGTCTGAGGATCCACAAACAAACTGGAGTCCCACAAGTACCACACTCCCATATTGGGAAAAATATAAGTTTGCTGGTGATAAGATGGTTTCTGGAGCCCGCCTTCTCCCTCATCAACTCCTCTTCTAGCAAACAGGTTTTTTTTTTTGTTTCCACATTGGGAGTGTGGTACTTATGGGACTCCAGTTTGTTTGTAGCTCCTCTGACTGAAGAAGTCCTTTGGATGAAAGACGGAACATCTGAGCAATAAGAGAAACACACGTTCGAGCAGGAGAACAATAGGTGGCTTCCATGCATTTACATGCAATGGCAGCCCCCAACTGTCCAGATGACCTGACTGAACATTGTTATATTTTGAATACTACGTATATCTTCAGTTCATAAACATTTGTTTGTTTGTTTTTTAATCACAGAAGCTGTTCTTGTAAGAGTGAGGAAGATAACAAAAGTCTTCATCAGCATGATCAGCAGCAGCACTTGGAAATAAATGCGACTGTGTAAGTATTACCTCTAATATAGTTGTAATTTTATTATAATTTTAATAGCAAACAGTGTTGTTTTCTACTTTAAAAAGCATTTTCCCACTGTCCCCGTTATTGTTTCCCCTTCACAACATTTGTGTGTTTGTGTGCAGGCGATCAATTTATATTTGGCTTTAATTCAGTCTCTGCTATGATTGGGTTTGGACTCTTGGGTCAAGGTGCGATATTGAGTGCACGACCTCTTAGGCACTCCCCTCTAATATGATTTTGTCTAAACATGGGCTCCGACTTTTATAGGTACAACAGGACAGCTCTCGCCTCAGGCTTTTTTTTACTTGAAAGTTGAAGATAGAGAGGAAAAACCAGTTTCTTTGCAGCGTTCACACAAATGTAGTGTTGAGGCGGAAAAAAAAGAGATTCACAGAAAATGCACTGAGGCGGGATGCGTGGCGAGGTGAAGAATGGCGGGATAAAAAGGGCAAAGAGGGAGTTTCAGTGTATAAAATGTGTATGGACAAAGACAGAGGGAGAAGTATTGGTTTTAGAGCTAGGAGTTATGGCTTAATTCAATTTGTTCCATTTGGTTCGGCTGTCTCTCTGCCCCACCGGAGGTGAGTGTGTTTCTCCAGCGAGTAATTGATCCCACACTCCATCCTGGACACTGGTGTTAGGGTGGCTACATGGAGGAAAGAGAGTCAAAAGTCATAGATGGAGTGAGAGTCCTTTGTAAAAGCTGCAAACCAGTGAGGGACAGGGAGACATCAAAAGTGCTTGAGCAGGACGTAAAAATAAAAATGCATAAATTAAAAAGATGGAAAGAAAAGACCAAACAAGGTAAGTTTGGAAGAATCTTCACAAATGTGAAATTCACTGAGAAATACATTTCATATTGATTACTGTGGGACTATACCTCTATTTTTCCTAAAACCTTTTGAAATAGTTAATATCATACATAGCTTTTTGAATAACCTCAGTTGGAGAAACGGTTTAATTCCGACCAGAGTGACAAGCAAACGGATAGTTTGAAAGGGGCCATAGCTATGGTGGATTCCTGCTGTCTTAAAACAACTCCAATGGCAAATTTATATTAACACAATTTTAAAAGTTTCAGGCAATATGGGCCAAAATTAATATCTCAATATTTTTAAGATAAATCGCGATATAGGATATATATGTCGATATTCAAACATCTGCTAAATTCATGGCACAAACCATTGCAGACATGTTCCTGTTTTTAGTATTTTACATCACTTTATAATGTCGCTGCTTATGTTTAGTTTTTTAATATAATTTTTCCCATTTATTTTTTCAATGTATATATATGCTTTTTTATGATTATCTACTGTTGTCATCACCCATTTATAATTTCAGGTCTGTAAATGAGTCCCCGAGGCTCAATGAGACTAACCTGTATAAATAAAGGTTAAATGAATAAAAAAAATTCTATAAGGTAATAACAAAATTATATTTCTGAGTTAAAGCTTTGACCCAATTGTCACACAGGCACATTTATTAACAAACAGCTGTAACTCTACTAAATGTCAAAAAATAAACTATTACATACCGGTATATTAAATAATAATCCTCTTCAGCTGCACTTCCTTCTTGCTGTTAGTGAGCGTGTGTGAAGCTGCACATGAGGGAGAAGGACGGCTGCGTGAAGCTGGACGGTCAGAAAAAGGAGAACTACACAAATGTTCAAGTCTTATAGTGAGAGGTGCAGCGACATTAATAAAGCAGTAGCTTATCATATGGCTAAAGACACGGCCCTTAGCTGCTAACAAGATGGCTAATGTTAGCCATCTTGTTCCACATTTGAGACTGGGACCATTATGATAAGCTGCTGATTTATTAACGTCGTACCACTTTTAAGGCACAGCACGGCTAAATGAGTTTTATACCAGGTAATATACCAGGTTTATAAACAGGTCTCTCTTGAAAATTAGTTCTCGTGGCTCAATGAAACTACCTGGATAAATAAAGGATAAATGAAAAATACCATGGTTTGTTTCAGGAAAGGAGGCTGAAAACACAGTCGTAGCTGTAGCATAACTTCTTATAGTGCTGTTTAGAATTGTGAAAAAGACTGGTAGTCCTGACCTTTTGTCAGGACTTGTTTTCAACATCTACAGAAAAAAAAATGTCAGGCGCTCATCTGACTATTTAAATCCAACCCATCTCCAAATAATAGTTTTTCTTTCTGTTCAGCAGCTAAGCTACTCTTGATAATTCCTGTGTTTATTTGTTTTATTACCTCCCCACCCCCCACACACACATACCTGGAGAAGCAGGACGCGAGGGTAGCGCGCACTGGTGAGGTGCTGTGTTTGTATTCAAAGAGAGAGAAGGAGGAAATGTGTGAAGTTGGTGGCGCAGACAGGAGAAAAAGAACTACCGGTACACCGATTTTTAAGTCTAATAATACTTGCGATGGTTGCGATAGAGACATTTCAACCATCGTAAACTGAATAAATTGCGATACATCGAGTAGAGTCAATTTATCCCAGCCCTAACCACAACTCACTTTGGCCCTGCTTGAATTACCCATTACCCCATCAGTCAGACCACAAATAAACTCCATTTCTCCTTACTGAGGGTGTTCAAGGAGCAATCCACAACAAGATTTTACATAAAGTCCACAATACCTGCTATTATACAATCCATGCATAAATTATGTTTGATGAAACAAACATGGTTTTGAAATAAAAATAAACTCGTCCAACCTTAGAAATGAATAGGTTTGGGCATAAATATCAAGACGTCACAGATTCATCTTTTTCACAATCCCAGGATCCAGCGGGCCTGGCGGGCCAGTGTGTCCCGTAAAACGTGTGTGGATGTCCAAGACGATAACTGCAGCAGAGACCAGCGGGGGGAGACACCACCTTCAGAGAGCCTCCATGACCCTGTGATGACTACCAGTATTCTCCCGGTAAGACCGCAGAAGGGAAATCAAACAGACCACCACACGGTGTCAAATCAAAGGAAGTCAGACGTGACAGACGTCTTCTCTGCTGTGCTGCTTGAGTTATCAGCGCTCATCTGTTGTTTCTGCAGAGCAAACAAATGGGTGAGTGGCTGCGTAGATGAAAAGACTAATAAAGGATGCAGAAAAGGAAGGAGCAAGGGAGGAGTTTTTCTCTTCTAGTGTCATTTGGGAGGACCACAGGGGTCGTATTGGTGGAGGTGGGTTGGAGGCCAGCTGGCACGGTGCCCGGATCTGCAATTAACCGTTAATTAGTTGAATTTTCAAAGCTGGTTGATTGATTAATGAAGTGCCTCCGCCCTCTTCATTCACCCCCCCGCCCAATTCTTACCCTTTTTATCATCCCGAGGGAGTGCGGGGGAGAATTAGACAGTGCTCACAGGGCATGGCAGCTAAACAAAAGGCAGAAAACAAAGCAGCAGATAGGCGGCGAGCAGAGAAGGAGAAAGGAACACACGGTGTCGCGTTGAGGAAGCAGAGATAAGGAGATGAATTTGGAGATGTAGTGAAAGAGATTCCTTTAGATCGCCTCAAGTTTCTAAGTGCCAGACGCTCACACACTGTGTTGTGCTGCTCGCCCAGTGTGTCGCTGCTCTCCTATAGTGCAGCAGTCACACACTGAGACACAAAGTCAACGCACACACCTGCCCACACGCTTTGCAGAGACTCTGGGAAAATATGATGTCATGTCTCTGTACTCAGTGTTTTTGTGGGCGGCAGTTTTCCCACTCTTATTGAGCAGTGATGGAGGAGAGAAAGTTTTGTAGAAAACTGGTGGGCTCATGTCCTGAAGAGACCCTGTGTGAGTGCACTTTATCTTTAGCTTCTTGGTTTTGGTAGAACTTGTTCGTGCACATGCAACTTTATAAACCATTGCACTGGTGTCAGTTGTGACATTATGCTGGATAAATAAAATATTCTATTTTAGCTAGAACTGCGCTCGCAAATAACCACTGAATGCAAGGTGGTTTACTGTGAACCTGATTTGATTGGGTTCGCTTCCCCAGTCTAAAATCATGCATGTTATGTTACTTGTAAATTACAAGTTGTTCTAAGGTGCGTCGTCACGGTTCTAAGTGGTCCTGTGATGGTTCGTGGTCTGCCGCTCCTCTTGACCGTTGGCTTCTGGAGGTAAGCACCAGCTCCTTAATCAGAAAGAAGCGGGTAAAGAAAATTAATGAATGGATGGATTAAGTTTTGAAAAACTCTTCACCTCACATCAACAAACTGAGAACCATTGCAAATGTTAACGAGGAGTTTTGGAGACTCCCTTGCAAATGACTTTTGCTAACTAGGCACCAACAGTTGCAGCCCAGTGTGGTGCGACCCAAGTGGCTGAAGAGTGGACTTTAAAATTTATGTTCAGCAAATACTGAGTTTTCTCTTTTGAGATGCTTTTTCAAACCTTAACTGGAGCCCCTTCTGGTATCTTGTTTATCCGTTTTGTCCTTTAGATTTAACCTCAATAAGGAAAAAGGGTTCTACTGTAATTTGGGCTAGATTGCATTTAAGCATATTTTGGTTATTTGCTTTTTGTCTTTTGTATGCTTTGCTGTATTTTAGTAAAAGTACTTCTTGTATTCTTGTACAGGATGTTCTGTTCTTCTCTTTGTGAATTAGCATAAGCTTGACAAGCTAGCAAGCTAATTAGCTGGGTTATTTGCCTCGATAGTGAGCTTGTCATAGTGTGTGTAATTTACCAGTAGGCACGATAACTGCTGTATCTTGTTGCAAATACAGTACTTGTTTTCAAGCAGTGCTACCTGAAAGAGTGATTAATAACGCGGTTCTAGTAGCAGAGCAATGGCAGTTTGTGATTTTGTTGCCAGAACAATTTTGGTTTTGTTTTGTTACAA
>JBBPBX010007415.1:24165-65377 GCA_038048925.1 Garcialebias charrua
AGTTGTGCCAATCTTGGGATTTTATCCTCCACCTTTTCCTGTCCTTCTCACCTCTACTTGGTATAAGCACGGTGTCGCTGTCAGCCTGAACGTCCTGCTTGTTGCCCCGGGCCGGCAGGGCTACTCGGTTCTCACTGGCGTGAAACTGACAGTGGATCTGGGCACTGGCCCAGGCCAACATCTCACTGTGACACAAACAACAAGAGTTACACAGGAGCAGCAAGATCGACTACATAATTCATCCTTCATCTTAAAGTAAAGAGTCAGCCTGTTACAAGACACTGGATAAACAAAATAACAGAGCAACAAACAGAGAAGCACAGATGTCATCACCCTAACAGGTTGATGCTGAGTGCTTGTTGAATGTCATTAATCAACCAACACACAGGACAGCATTCATTGATTTGCAGCAGTTTTTAACTAACTCGTTTGTCCTGATCGAGTGCTGCTAAAACTTTGTACTGAAACTGACATTAATTTACATTTAGCTTATGTTTCACTCATCAGTTTGGTTAGAGCATGTAAGCACTGTAAAGTCATTTAATTAGAAACATTTTAACAAACTAAAAAAGTCTGGTAAACTTGTATTTTTATAAAGTTTATGAGAAAAAATATGAAGCATTGTGCTATTTCAATTGCAGTGTGACAAAAGACTGAACATTTTCTAAACCTATTATTTTTTCTAATACATTTTTTCTTTGGCACTAAAAGGATAATTTACAACAATCTATGTTGGCCATCATACATCAACTTATATACAACTTAACATCATCAAACCCATTTTAAGAAATCAACATGAAAAAATATTAATAGTAATGCCATGCCATTCAGGCAACAGAAATGTTAATTTGGTAAAATATGCAGAAAACCCTGTGGCAACCATCTTTAAAGTCTTCTTCCTGCAGTACATTTATACACGCCCATGTCTTTATATAAATGTCTGTTCTTACATAGCAGGCGCCCTCTAGTCAAGCACTTAAAGAAAACTTTAGGTTTGTTAAGTCCAAAAATTTAGAAAACCCCAAATCGTAACATCATTCCTTATTTCCAGTGGTGGGATGTAACTAAGTACAAATACTTTGTTACTGTACTTAAGTACATTTTTCATGTATCTGTACTTTACTTAAGTAGAATTAAATGTGGATACTTTTACTCCACTACATTTTACATGAAGTATCTGTACTTTCTACTACACTACATTTCTATAATGTGTTGAGTTACAAGTTACATTCACGTTGCAGCTTTTTGATTTGTCGTTAGTTTGAAAGTAACTGATGTTGAGAGGGAGTTGGTCCATTGAATCACTGCAAAGTGGACAGGTAACATTAGACCTGCCTTCAAGAAGAGCTGGACCAATGACGTATATAGTATATATACGTCATTGAGCTGGGAGCACCCACAGCACCACTAACACAAAATGGATTCCACTACAGAGATTCAGCCAGAAGATACACAACACCCATGGCCTTATTGAAAGATTATTGAAATATTATTGAAAGATTATTGAAATATTATTGAAAGACTGTTCAGTACAGCAGGACAGATTCTCTCTCCCAAAAGAGCCAGACTGGACTCAAAAAACTTTGAAAACCAACTTCTTCTGAACTTGAACAAGAAATTATTGCTGCAATATTAAAATGTGTCAGTTCATGGATGTTAGGAGACAAGAGATTTCTCCAAATGTCTCGACACTCTGGTCCAAGTTTTGAAAACGGTGTCAGGAAGTTAAAATATTGTTCACTATTGACCCATTACAAGTTGACTAGACAGTATTTTAACTAGAGTTGAAATGATCAGAGCCTGTTCCTTTGTTAGGTCTAATGCTCCTTTTTTCAGGCAGACAATTTTTACTTAAATGTTTTTACTGCAGTTAAAATGACACATTGGTTTTGTTTTGTGTTAAATAAAAACTTTCAAAGATATAATCATTCTTCTTTCTTATTTTGCTTAATGACATTTAACTCTGCATGCATGTCATCCCTAAAATTCTGCTGCACAGGATCACAAGCCCAAGTGTGAACTGTGTCACAGAGTAAACACAATAAAAACATGTATTATCTGCAGTATTGTTCATTAAAATGACTCAACACTATTAATGTACAGTATTACAGAAAATATACCTACAGTACGCACACTTAATGATATTGTAACCATTGCATTAGTTAAAACATTCTTTAATACTTTAAGTATTTTTAAAAGCAAGTACTTATTTACTTTTACTTAAGTAAAAACATTAATATGGTACTTCTACTTTTACTAGAGTACATTTTTGTCTGTTTATTTGTACTTTTACTTAAGTACAGTGTTTGAGTACTTTCTCCACCACTGCTTTTTCTTCACTTGGTGCTTTGATGACTGACGTGTGTGTGATAGTGGTTCACAGTTGTATGTCATGTTTTTCTTTCAACGGCTCCTTTCTGCAGGGGTCGACTCATCACAGTGAGCGTAAAGGAACAATATACTGTAGTTGCTTTACACAGTTCTTTCAGAAGCAACTTGGCCTCAAACCTGCAACCTCACGATTGCGAGAGCATGGTGCTGACCATTGAGCTACTGCAGCCCTACTGAATATGAATATGGTTCATCGCAAACTTTGTACAGTATTAGAAACAGCACATGCATACACAGCAATCCACCCATCTCACCAGATCAATAATGGAATAAATACAGGTAATAAACTGGAAGTTTTGAAATCTAAATAGAAATATAATTAAATGTAAAGGTCTGAGGACATACAGTCAAACAAGGATCCAATCAGAGCATAAAACAACCAAACGCCCTGCAGAGATCATAATGAAACGTTTACAGTATTACTATAGTCAGGCATCTTTTTGAATGTTGGATTACAAATGCCGAAAACTAAAAAGTCTTACTTGTAAACATTTATACTAAAAAAGATCCGACAATCTTACCTGCTCGCAGATGTGGAGAGATGAGACATCGGATTGGTGAACGTTATGAGACACTCCATCAGCTCCCCGGCCAGAAACACGGGGCCTCGGGCCATGGAGGCCACCACCTCGATCATCTGGCGTTTAAAACAAACAATACTCAACGATTTACGCGATTAAACGTACTTGAATTTGAAATACGTAAGTTAAAAGTCTAAATATATCACACGAATCTTGGTTTGTTCAAAAGTAGCAATCTAACCCAAGCAGAAGTGGTTTGTTAGCGTTTGCTAATCATGTCGGTTACTTTTGTACATACCTCGGCCTCAAGCAATGCTGACAGCTAGCCTATTCGACAAGGTGCCTAAAATTACTCACGAGTCATCACAAAAAACAGTACATGTATACGGTCCGACGGTGTATTCGGGGAAAACTGGACATAGCTTAACTATACTTCGATCAAAGCGACGGCTATCATTGCAGCTAACGTAAACAAAAAATAAAAGCGCTCCACTTCCGCTGTTGTACAACAAATTACAACTCGTGAAATAAAGAAAAATCTTTCAAGCTAAAACTCTTTGAAAAAAATTAACATAAATCTTCGGAAGGTAAAATTTTATATTAAAACTATTAATTACATTTTTAAATTTAGATCACAAATTATTTCACTAAGATTACAAAAGAATTACAGGAATAGTTTTGGTTGGCCACTTTTGTTGGCCTGGTCCTTCAGCGATTTCTCGCGGGAGGTAATAATACTTCAATAACTCCAAATAATTTGTAATTCTAGGCATTGTTGTCAAAACATTATGAACAAATTATTTAATAAATTATTATTAACCCAATCATTTAAATAAATAAATGTTAATTGATGAAAAATAACAATGTGTTTTTATAAGTCCAAAGTGGTATCGTCCTCTATGACCTTTGAAAACTTACTGCTCAGTAAAATTTGTTAGGCACAGTTAAGCCTCACATAATTTATCACTTTAGCACCATTTATTATTATTTTAGCACCATTTACGAAAACTTGGTTTTTATTCATATAAATGTGAAAAAAAATACATTATTTCAGTATAAAATGGGTTAATAATTTTCTGTAGAATGCGTCTCGAGATGGTTTTGTGCCTTACAGTCAAAACAACGGGTTAAAATCAGCACAATGCTCTCCGTAGATTTACATTCCGAGCGCCGCGCTAACAGACAGAGGCTACGGGGCTCTGTCAGAGGTCGCTTTTGAGAGGATGACGCCGTCATACTGGTAGTTTTAAACAATTATTTATAATGTCTTTTAGTTAGTAGCTAGAAAAGTCAGTTCCTGTATGTTCTTTTCAAATTAAAATGGACTTTTCGCTAATGTTACGTGAGTGGGAATGCAAAAACGATGGTAGTTCGTCGGTGCGAAATACCTGCTGCTAGAGAATTGATCCTAAATGAAGTCGTGTTCTTTTTTCCTAATCCTTTGTCACTTTGTTTAATCTTACCGTAGAAGACCCTGCTAGATGAAGCGTCTTCAGCACTTCCTGTTGCTATCATCCATCCTTCCATCCATCCTGCTGACAGCTGCACAGCCACATCCGGACTCATGCCAAGGGAGCAAAGAGGTCCACCTTGAGGACTTTAAACATAAATGTTCCTAGAACCTCCACCCTGAGGAGCAGCCATACATTGCGCAAGCACCGAGGGGGTTTATCAGCTGAGAACCGGTTCATCCTACTGCCTCATTCTTGCAGTATAGTTCACCTACCTCCCTCCTCACTCTGTTTACCGAAGGTGGTGCTGGCTTTCTTCCCCTTCTTTAGACTCTTTTTCTTCATTGTCCCTGTAAAATCGTGCAAAGATGACTTCAGAGTGGGGAGAGAAGTCCACTGCAGAACTTATGAGCAGGTATGTCTCCAAGGAGATGGGATGTGGGGTGCCCAAAGAAGGGTGGAGGATCTGTCTGGCGCATGAATTCAAGGAAAAGAGAAAGCCCTTTCAAGCCAAAGATGTCTCGCTGTCCAACGTCTGGAGCCACCTCGGCCTCGGGATCAGGTGAGACTTTGCTGATACTTCCGATCTGTTGAAGTGGGGTTCGGTGGAAAGGTCGCGAACAGTTAATATCTTACCTGTTGTTAAATATTAGGGTTGTTTTCTTTGGCAAATTTGGTTTGGAGACATATATTTAAATTCTGACCATATCTATGAGTTGACTGGTCTGAGAGAGGCAACTACAGGTAGTCCTCGACTTACGACGGAGATCCGTTCCTACGCGGCGGCGTAAACCGAATTTCGACGTAAGTCGGAACATACGTACATACTGCACCTTATACGTACAGTACTGTATTTTACCAAGCACTTAAGGGCGAGGCATAGCTCCGCGCTAGCGCGAGCGCGAAGCCACGCGGCACCCCGCTGTGCGAGCTCCGCTTGCACAAGCCTTTGAACGCTCGCGCGAACGCGCCAAGCTCAAATTTTACGACCGCGCACGCTTGCGCGGTGTCTCACAATAAACTGCCCTGGTGGCGGACTACTTCCTCCTCCGATGAGGAGGAATGAATGAACTTGTCACGAGTGAAGTAAACTCATGTCCAACGTGGATGCGCAGGTTCTAAACATTTCCTGGTGTGCTTGTCTGCTGTGTGGGTTGAAGGACCAGCGCTCCCTGTTTTAATTTTAATTTTTAGGACTTTTTTATTAACATATAAACACAGAACAAAGCTGCACAGCCCTCTGCCTTTTCTTCTCAGACCCGACATTCTTCTCAGACCCGACCTGTCAATCAAATCAGTAGGCTGTCAGCAAATGACCAATCAGCGACCTCAATTTGTCCCGTAGCTAAACGCTCCGCCCTGCTTCTGCTCAAATGACATCAAGTATTTGGAGCGAAAACGTTGGAGCCACACGCTGCTTCACGCTGAGCTCTGCTGTGAACCCCCCACGCGCAGCACACGGGCGTGGCGCGGGGCTCGGTCCAGCGCGGAGCTCTGCGCCGGCCTTTAGCCTATCCTAGCACAGTACCCTACATAATTATCAAAAAACACATACATTTGGGAGCCATAATGAAGGGAAAAAAAGAGTTAATTTCCTACTGGGATGCTGTAGTGAAGCCCCTCCGTCCCTCCTCCGTATTCTCTATTGCGTTTATGACGTAAAACCGCCGTCCAGCTCGGTCCATCCTCCGTATTCGTTTACGATGTAAAACCGCGTTCACAGTACAGTTTTGTTTTGTTTTTTAGAATGTCCAAAGGACCTGACTTAGCTTTTTTAGAGCGTACAGGGTAGAATTCCTCCGCAGCTACGTTTACTACGTAAAACCGGAAACTGCGTAATTCGGCTTTCAAAATAAATTTTCAATTTTTTTTAATTTTATTCTTTTAGTTTTATTTCTTTTTAATGGGAGATGTGTCATAACTCAAGACTGTCATAAGTTGAGGACTACCTGTATAGTGGATTACTGTCATAAAACAACTCTAATCTCAAAAATGTCACGCTAACAGTACGTTACAATCCTTTAGACTACTGGCAGTTTTTCTAGTTATTCTAGCTGGAGTTTTGAGAAATACCTGCCAGAGCTGCTGCTGCTCTTTAAAATTATCAGCATGGGCATTTTTAGAATATTATTTTTCATTTGCATATAGTACAATAATTTTAAACAAGAACACTCTTAATATACTTGTCTGTAATTAACTGGAATATCATCTTCTGCATTATGGCTGCAGTAGCTTGATGATTGCGAATGAATTAAAGTAATGCCAAGTCCTGCAGTTGCAAAGCCCTTTAATGAAATCCATTCCAACTTTATTTGTAAATCACTTTATGTACATACCACAGCACACCAAAGTGCTGTACAGAATCACATTTAAACACGGCTCACACAAAATGCAATTCAACACACAAGTGCAATGAAACCGGATAATAAAACAACTGTAAAATGCATAAAATCTGATCAAACATTAAGAACAATAAAACTACAAAAATAAAAATGTATCAGATTAATATGTATCAAAACAACCTTTTAAAATGTGTTAAAAGCCAAAGAAAACAAGTGAGTTTTAAAAAGACTAAACTGATAAAGGTTTGTCTGAGATGAAGGGGCAGCTCGTTCCACAGTTTAGGAGTTGCTGCAGCAAAAGCTCAATAATCTGGGTTTAGGGACACTCAGGAGCAGCTGGTCAGCTGATCTGAGTGAGCAGGAAGGTTTAAAATGTGTCTTTTAGGAATGATGGGTTTTATCTTGTATTGCTGTCTCAAATAACGGCAAGCCAAGGACATAAAAAGGACACGAAGTCCTGGATGTTTTGTCCTAAAGAGTTGTCTCGAGTTTGAGTCAGAGAGGTTTTATTGTCATTTCAGCTACAAGTACATATTGAAATGAAACCGCGTTCCCCAGGATCACGGTGCAACACAGAACATAAAGTGCAAAACAATACAACACAGTGCAGATACACAACAGTACAATAAATACAAACAGACCTATAATAAATGCAAAAAGACATCTAAACTAATCTAACCATTCTAATCTAAACAAGTAATTAAGAGGCAAGACTAGACACATGTTTATTAGTACATGTGTAAATGGTACATGAGGTAGAAATGTTCTGATATGTGGATAAATAAGTTGTCTTGTCCTCAAGACAACTTATTTTTGTTTAACAACTGACCTGATCTGGCTGTCTAATTTTAAGTTAATCAGGATCCAGTTGAGAAAACAAAAGTGGGCCTAAAACCGAGCCTTGAGGGACTCCACAAAAAAAGAAGAGAAGAGGAGGATGCTGGCCCCTCAAAACCAACGGAGAACATTCGGTTTGTCAAATGGGACCTAAACCATTTTAAGGCAACACATCGAATTCCCACCCACTGCTCCCGACAAGTTAGCCGAATGTCATGGTCCACACTGTTAGCAGCAGATGTTAGGTCTAAAAGCACAAGGATGACACAGTCACCAGAGTCAGTAACTAAAACGATCTCATTACAAGCTTTTAAAAGAGCTTATTGAGTGCTGTGGAGAGTTTTAAAACCAGATTGGAAAACTTCCAAGTATGTTATGCACTTCAAGAAAGACAACTGATTGTGCACAACCTTCTCATTGTATGTACCGTATTTTCCGGTGTATAGGTCGCACCTTTTTATGGTTTTTTCAAGGCCTGCGACCTATACACCGGTGCGACCTATTTATGGATTTTTTTTCATATTTTTAGACCAATTTTTGGCTGAGTTATGGCCCTTTTTCCCTGTTGCATAAAATGGTGCAGTACCAGTTTCGGCCACCAGGGGGCAGTGCAAGTGCAGTACCAGTTTCGGCCGCTATGATCGCTAAAGAGAGGTGCTGCATCCAGATGCTGCATCTTTCAGCTCACAGTCAGCTCCACCTCCAGATGCTGCAGCTATCCTGCTCTGGTTTCCACAGCAACTGCAACTCTGAGCAGATCACCTTCAGCTGCAACTGATTTGTCATTTATTAACAAAAATTAAAGTGAGACACAGTCTTACAAAAAAGGCAGCCAACAAACATTTTTTTAGGAGTCTGTAGTTTAATTTTAATGATGTTGGTGGTATTTACATTTTGAAATAAGCTGATTTGTAATAATTTATTAACAAATATCAAAGTGAGACACAGTTTTACAAAAAAGGCAGCCAACAAACATTTTTTTAGGAGTCTGTACCGGTAGTTTACTGGTAATTTTAATGATGTTGGTGGTATTTACATTTTGAAATAAGCTGATTTGTAATAATTTATTGACAAAAATTAAAGTGAGACACAGTCTTACAAAAATGGCAGCTAACAAACATTTTTTTAGGAGTCTGTAGTTTAATTTTAATGATGTTGGTGGTATTTACATTTTGAAATAAGCTGATTTGTAATAATTTATTGACAAAAATTAAAGTGAGACACAGTCTTACAAAAATGGCAGCTAACAAATGTACCGTAGGTGCGACCTAGGTGCGACCTATACACCAGTGCGACCGGTGCGACCTATACACCGGTGCGACCTATACACCGGTGCGACCTATTTATGGATTTTTCCAGTTTATTGATAAATATTGGACACTGCGACCTATACACAGGTGCGACCTATACACCAGAAAATACGGTATTTCAAATTATTTATTTAAATTATATATGTATATTTTATTAAACCTTTCTTTTTTTATTTTACTAGGAAGAAATCCATTTAGATTATTAACCTCTTTAACAAGGATGTCCTATAAAAAGTTGTTTTAAGAACTTTATTAACAACACAAAACAGAACAATACAACAAGATACAAATACAAACTCTCGATATAGGGGTCATAACTATATTTTACAAAACATGTTTTTTTTTTACATAATAATGAAAAGGAAAAATAATTAAACACAATGGAGCAAAACTGTATGAGAAACTTAAAACACTAAGCTTTTAGATATCTGTTGTGAGATAATTCTATCAATTTTCCAGTTTTTTAATCTGCAAAATGAAGAATTGTATGGAATAATTTCATTCTTAAAACAGGAAGGAGGGCTTATTATCGCTCCACTTACTACAGTGAATGTGGTGCTTTGCTTTAGCTATATTTATGGCATCAGAGAAAGCTGAGCACAAGTTATCCACATAAAATAAAATGGCATCAAAAGCAGGAATATTAAGTCTGAGACTAATCCAGTTTCGGATGTCTGACCAAAGACTTTGTACTGACATAAAAACAAAACAAATGCTTGAGAGATGCATCTTCTATTTTCCAAAAGGCACTTAAATCAACCTCTAATTTAAATCTTCTTTCAAGAAACATGGCTACATGATACATCTCATTTATTATTATTTTAAATGATTCTTCCTCACTTTAGGAGATATAGACCATTTGACAAATTTAGAATGAGCAGAAGTCATTATGGTTTTATCCGCTCATTCTCAATCAGTTCATCTGGACAATTTCTTTTTAGTAGAAACGTTTCACCCTCACTCCAGAGGGCTTCGTCAGTCAGAGCAGTCCAAAGCAAACTGAAGCTACCCCACCAAGTAAACAACTTAAGTGGACCAACCAGTTTGCTGTAGCCAAGATGGTTTCTGGGGGCTTGTCCCTCGTCGACTCCTCCCAGGCAGGCAGACATGTCCAAAGTGGTTCAAGACCAGAAAGTTCATTCTCAATAGTCCAGGTATCAAATCCGCTCATTCTCAATCAGTTCATCTGGACTGCTCTGACTGACGAAGCCCTCTGGAGTGAGGGTGAAACGTTTCTACTAAAAAGAAACTGTCCAGATGAACTGATTGAGAATGAGCGGATTTGATACCTGGACTATTGAGAATGAACTTTCTGATTATGGTTTTATGGTTTATATTGGGAGGCTTCTTGAAGGAATCTTTGTTATAATTAAAGTAAATTATTTGTCGCATACATTCATTGATAATCTTGTTATTGCATTTGAAGTCAACTAAGTTGCTGTCACTTAATTTTAATGTGGGCATCAAAACAGGCACCTTTGAATATACTGTATAATTATATTTTTAATGAATTGAATCAAAGCTAAGGGGATTGCTTTACATTCCTTCTTAAAATCTTTACGACGGCAGCTAAAGTTATATTTTCCAACAAAGGATGAGAAATTCAAAAGATCTATATTACAATCGAAAAGATCCTTTACAACTGCAATGCCTTTTTCATACCAGTTTTTTCTAAATATTGACTTCCTACCAACTGTGATTGCTCTATTATTCTACAAAGTTGATCCATGAGGTGAGAAATTATGGTGAAATATCATTTTCCAGACCTGAAGAACTTGTTTGTGGAATTTAAATAATTTAACTGGAATCTTAGTCACTTCAAAGTCACTCTTTGCAAAGAATTCAATGTACTGTATACAGTATAAATAGTGTTTACATGGATTTCTATGAAATGTTTGGACATTTAGTTGTTTATCTACTTTGACCCTTTTCCTGCACTTAGACTAGCAGTTAACTCATTCGTTTGGTTAGGATTAAACTATTTCTCCCAAGCAATCTGCAACAGGAAAGATATTACAGTACTTACAAAATATATATATTATACAGGTACTGATATAAAGAAATTATTATACGGTCCATAGCCTTGGCATAGAAAATATTTTTCCAGCTTTTCCTGTGTTTTTGTTTGGGCTTTTAAAATCGAGAATACAGTATTTAGTCACAGATTAAAAGCTATGCATTGCATCATAAGTTGCATTTTCTGTAAATTGATGAAATTGCATTTTAAAAATCTAACCTTCTGAGTGAATAAACTTGTATTTTTCAGTTTTTATCAAATGGTCTGTGAGCTCTGTTTTTAGATTAGCTTAGATCAGATTCAGCATTCAGGCTGTTAAATCCTCTAAATGAGTGTAAAACTGCAGCAGCCGTGAAGGAAATCTGATCGATCAGTCATCGTTGTACAGATATACTGTACTGTAGTTTCAACGTTGCCTTAGGATTGTTCTCTTTGGCTGTGTAGCCAACAGTTGGACATACAAACCCTCAGCACACATTTAGACATTTGTGTATTCTGCAGCTTTATAGACACGCACAACCAGTAACCTTTTATTTCTTGAACGTTTGTCTTTTTTTTTTAAATTTTGCTAGCATTCTGATCACAGGCATTAGGAAACAATTATAACAAGATAAAGTTATTTTTGTTATTAACAAATTGCTTTTTTAAGTGCTTTTTGCTAAGTTGTATAAAAATCCCTAAAAGCTGTTAAAACTGCGAAACCGTTAAAACCACAGATTTGCGTCACATATAAACAATCTGTGTTCCTCTTCGCAGGGCTCTTTCCTATTTTTTATACTTTTTACACTACAGGGAGCGTTTCAGTCAGCTTCGTCACCACGGCAATATTTGTTAATTATTACAGAGGTTAAAGCGACATAGCTTATGCACCCAAGGGGCATAACGCACAGGGAGAACAGTACTGTCATCTTCACCAGCATAGTACTGTCAGCTCTTTGTTTATTGGAAGAGGAGTTTCTTCGTACGGTAATTGTCCCTGCAAAAGTTTTGCCTGAAAAATCAAGAACAGTTAACTATATTTTCTGTAGTTGGGGTTGATTTCCAAAGCTTGCGTGTTTACTGTTGTCAGTAACTTTGGACTCGGATTAGCAGACTTTGCACGTATTCACTGATCTGGTGATCAACTTTTTATAGCCCATGCTTGCTGTGACTTCATATAACATGCTTTAACAGTTTATTCTCTACCTGAGTGGAGCTACGTCGAGGGGCCATTGTCTTCCTGAATGTTTTTGTGTTCTACATGTCAACCCAACTCTGCAGGGTACAGCACTTTTGTAACCCAATGTGCTTAAAGCAACAGATTTGGACTGTGACTACAAGTTTGTCATGGCTACAGTGCAGTCTTGCTTAAATTTAGCTAAAAATAATACTGGTCATTTAATCTAACAAGGGGAGTCAGATCCTCTGGAATAATTCTTTGTTGAAACGTTTCGTCTTTTATCCAAAAGACTTCTTCAGTCTGTGGAGCCGCAACGAACTCAGTCTTATAAATAGCACCTTCTCATAGTAGAGCTGTTATTTTTTTACTCGAAACCTGACCCGGACCGACGCAGATTATAGGGCCGGGCCGTTATAATGTAACTAATGGGAGCGCCGGGCTGGTCTCGGGCTTTTAATTAGGTCAGGATCAGCCGCAGTCCAATTATATGATAGCATGGCCTGCCGTACATCCACCAGCCGCACGCGGCCATTTCACCGTGACCTGACCGGTCTTGAAAGAGGTAAAAAGTTCAGTTAGGCTTCAGATTGGATTGTACTGCCAGGCAGCGACCCATCCCCCAAATGGATGTTCATTCTGCCGCCGCACTCAGCGGACTCGCGCGGTTGACGACCCAAACAGGTGAGATCCCAAAGCAGACGCGTGTCAAAGATGTCTACGTGTCTCAGTAATGCAGAAGAATGCAGTCAAAAATGGGGTTTAAATGCTTTTTTACGGCCATGAAATGACAAACACCTCCCAGCTCCGAATATTCTGCTGCGTTTATTCAGCTGCATGTCCCTGACCGTTAATAACTAATTAAATTTTTTTTTTCCAGGTTCGTAGTTACTGTTAATTCGTCGGGTCGGGTGGGGTTCAGAAATTATGACTACGGGTTGGGGCTGGGTTGGATTGGATTTTTTGGGCCCGAATGCAACTATCTCATCCAGCTTGCTTCTGACAACCAAAACTAGTTGTTCACATGTAAATGGAGGACCATCAGCCTAACAGTTGATTATTAATGTCCTGATGGTTGCTTGCTATTCACAAGGGGCCGAGTGATACTAGCAATAACAGCATTGTAAGAGGGGGACAGTTGAACCCAGAGGCCTCCACCTCTGTTTAACGATGGACAGTTTCTTTTCACAAAGATGGCCTCCTTTACTCCTCAAACCATTGTTCCTCTCTATCAAGGATGTGAACATCTTCATCCCTGAAAGAGTGACCGCTGGCCTGGAGATGAGTGTAGACCACAGAGTCCTGACCTGATGATGTTGATCTTCTGTGCTGGGCCATCCTTTTGGCCAGTGGCTGTTTAGTTTCCCCGATATAAGACTGATCACAGCCCTCCTGACACTGAACAGCATACACAATATTACTCTGTTTGTGCCGGGGGACTGGATCTTTGGGATGAACCAGTCTTTGCCGTAATGTATTTTGGGGTTTAAAAGCCACTGGGACGTTGTGTTTAGAAAATAAACGTCTCAATGTCTCTGAAACTCCCGCAACATACGGAATGACCACTGGTCTGGGTCTGGGTTCCTTCTTTTCACCTGATGGCTGGCTGGAGTCCTGTTTGGGTTTCTTCTCTGCTTTCAGGAAGGCCCAGTTAGGATATCCACATTTCTCTAGAGCAGGGGTGCTCATTAGGTAGATCACGATCTACTGGTAGATCTCTGAGGTAGTACTGGTAGATCACAGCATGTCATTAAAAAAATTGTCTGTTCAGTGCCCTGAGATTACTTCTTTTGTGAATTGACGCTATATAAATAAACTGAATTGAATTGAATCTTAGAACATCTTTACTCAACAAACACAACAGTTTAGGTCAAAATACTATAATTTTAAAGCCACAGTACTATAGTTCATAATTTCCGACTGACATGAAAACTACAGCATTTTTCATGTAAACCAGCTCATTTTTTGTTTATTACCCCCAATAAACATTGAAAAAACACTAATGTTTCCACAGGTTGTTTTCGTGTAAACGGGGCCTTATAGTAGGTAGATCACTTTGACTTGATCATTTCAAAAGTAGCTCGCATGCTGAAAAAGTCTGAACACCCCTGCTCTAGAGCCTGTTTTGTGTGTGATTTCTCCTTCTGTCTGGCTGCTGAGTTAGTGAGGACGCTGTCTGCTCCTGAGTCCTGATGACTCCTGACTTGTGCTCCAGCGGTTGATGGGAGTCAAACTGTAAATACTGGTAAATGCGCACACCTCATCTTAGAATATCTTTACTCAACACATATGACAGTTTAGGTCAAAATACTATCATTTTAAAGCGACAGTGCTATCGTTCATAATTTCTTATCTGGCAACCTGACTGACTTTGAAACTACAGCGCTTTCGTGTGAACATACTCATTTTTTGTTTATTACCCCCAATTAACATTGAAAAAAAAAAACCACACAAATGTTTGCAGAGGTTGTTCTCGTGTAAACGGGGCCTGAATTTGTTGCAGCTCCTCAGACTGATTGCCTTTTGGATAAAAGACAAAATGTTTCAACAAAGAATAATCCATCCAGAGGACCTGACTCAACCTTGTTAGATGTCTCCCTGGATTACTGAGCATGCATCAGGACATTGGTCATTTAAGTTTTTATTTGACTAAGATTCTCCATAATCTTCATTGGCTTCCTGTCGCCTACAGAATTCAATACAAAACTGCTCTCATTACACATCAATGCCTACACGGAACTTCACCAGATTATCTAAAGGATATTCTTATTCCATACTCATCCACCCGGTCTCTGCGGTCACAGAACAGTAATCTCCTTCACATTCCGAGAACCAAATTAAGGACCATGGGAGACCGGGCTTTCAGTGTGGCTGCCCCCCGCCTGTGGAACTCTTCCTGACTGCCTGAGAGCCCCACAGTCTGTGGTTGACTTTAAGAGCGGCTTAAAGACCTTTCTTTTCAACCGAGCATACTCTGCCTCCTCATGATTCTACTTTAATCTTATTGATTTTACTTGTTTTATTACTTGTTTTATTGAAGTTTAAATTCTGTTGCACTTTGTAGCACTTTGAGATTTTCATTAATGAAAAGTGCGTTATAAATTAAATTCATTATTATTATTATTATTATTATTATTATTATTATTATTATTATTATTATTATTATTATTATTAATAAGATAAACCTGCAATCAATAGCTGATTAGTTTAAGATGAATTACTAGGACTTTTTTTTTTATCCCAGAGAGAAATTTGGTTTTTGTAGCCATATCCAGGTACTTCACAAAGTTAAAATACTTAAAAATAGCAGCAACTTACCTAGTAGAAAAGTACAATATAGATAAAGTAAATTTACTGATAATTGTTTACTTTGTATTTTACTACAGCCATTTGAGCTGTAATTAAATTAACTCATGAGGTGCATAATATACCCACCCCTTTAGTAGAATATACGTCCAATGAGTAATTTCTCAGAGTTTAATTCAAATTTGTCCTTTGGCTCATGAGATGTTTTGCCAACAATAAACCTGGGTATTATCATCCTGGCACTTAATCTGTGTCCCAGTATTTTGCCTAGGTGACCCATATATAGAGAAAACAAAACTGGACCAAGCACAGAAGCTTGAGGAACATCACAGTTAACTTTAACAAAGGATCAGGATGCATTATTATTTTATCCGATAGTTACGACATAAAAGCTTCTAAGGTGTTAACTTTGATCCCAGTAATATTCTCAAGTCTGTAAATTAGGGTTTGGTTGAGGGTGTCTTATGCAGAGCCAGCACAGAAACAAAACTGTAGTTGAAGGCAACAAAGAGATGTTTTGTAACTTTAATTGTAGTAGTTTTGATGTACTGTACTGTACTCTGATGCAGTTCTAATATAAAGAGATACTGTACATAAAGAACAAATCTGTTGATAAACTGTGTTAATCTAGAATACAGTTTATCTGTTGCTTAGATTTGAAACAAAATTATGTACCGCACCCTCTTTTTTTTTTTTGGCATTAAACTGATATGCTTCATACGCACTTGGTTTTCTGCACCAGTTTGTTGCACTGTATGACAGGCGAGCAATGCACTACAATAAAGGTGACCTTAAATTACATTATAACTGGGTCATAAACCACTGAGACGGAAGAACAGGGTGATATTTCTGATGACTTTGGCAACTTTTCCAGTTGTTAAATGCATTTAAAATTGTTGATTGAAACCAAAGAGGAAAAGAGTCAGGATATGTGTGACGTTCTGTTTTTTGTTTGTTTTTGGAAACATTAGCCAAACTCCGTAATGCTTTGGATCACATCTGGGATAATGAGCAGATTTGTGACTACAAGTGAACCGCTGAGTCTCTCTGGGAGTTGTGTGGAAGCTTTTGTAGCATTACCTAATTAATATTTGACACAGCAGCCACGTTGTGACAGTGGGTGCTGCACCTTGATGCACTTGCATGCACACGTGTGCACGGCCTCACTTTGATACAGTAGACCTGTCACTGTTACACTGCCCTCATTTCACATGTGTATCATTTCACATGTGTATCCAGTTTACAGTTGCACAATGCCCTCCTTTCACTGAAGAAAAGCACAGGTTTACGAAATGCTATTAAACATTAACAACTGTTTTGTTTTAGTTGTTAGTAAAAAATTTAACAGCCTTTTTATTTATTTACATTTTTACATGATGATTTTCCTTTCGTCTACATGTCCATCCAGGTACCTAAGATGGTGGTACAAGAAGACCCAAGTGGAGAAGAAGGCTCCATTCATCGATATGTTTCGTTCCCAGCCTTTGCGTCAAATATATGGCAAGTGAAGTTCTTTATTAAATTAAAAGTATTTTATTATTGTAACATTTTATACATGCTTTTAAGTGCAAGAAATAAAAAGTATAACATTAATTTATCATTAGAGTAGTTCTTCAATTTGTCTTACTTTTGTCTATTGTTGGTGTAGTTGTATTTCAACAACTAAAACCTAAATTAGCCAATTAGTTAAAATCTTGAAGTATTTTTTTCACATGTTGTATTAACAATAGTATTCTTGTATCATCGAGTCCATTTTCTGCTTCTCCTGTGCACATAATATATGTATCCTGACTGATTCTGGTGACGTTTTACTATCTGATGTTAAACATTATAATAGGACTGATGCTACTCAAGTTCTGAGTGTTTTGTGTTACTCAAATATCTCCTGGAAAATTTACTCAGGGAAAACTCGAGGAATCTTGTTTTCATGAAATGCTGAAAAACCTGTTAAAAGGAGTCACTAAGACTTTCCTGTCGTATAGTTTTGAATTAAAGAAAGTAAAGAGCTCCTAATTTCTCTGCGTTGACATCCTAATCTGCAGGTGCTCCACTCGGTGGGATCGGAGGGGGAACCATTACGAGGGGCTGGAGGGGGGAGTTCTGCAGATGGCAACTTATTCCTGGGATGTACCACTACAAAACTGTCATAGCTAACCAGGTAACTGGGATCTTTATGGGATAAATTCCTCTGTGGGGGAAAAAAAAGTTTTTGTATACCTATCCGCCACGATAATCAAACTGCTGATGGCTGAAGTAATTGGTCATTCTGTAGTCCATCCATCCATCCATCCATCCATTTTCTTCCGCTTATCCGGGGTCGGGTCGCGGGGGTAGCAGCCTAAGTAGGGAGGCCCAGACTTCCCTCTCCCCAGCCACTTGGAGCAGCTCCTCTGGGGGAATCCCAAGGCGTTCCCAGGCCAGCCGAGAAACATAGTCCCTCCAGCGTGTCCTGGGTCTTCCTCTGGGTCTCCTCCCGGTGGGACATGCCCGGAACACCTCACCAGGGAGGCGTCCAGGAGGCATCCTAACCAGATGCCCGAGCCACCTCAACTGGCTCCTCTCGATGTGGAGAAGCAGCGGCTCTACTCCGAGTCCCTCCCGGATGACTGAGCTTCTCACCCTATCTCTAAGGGAGAGTCCAGACACCCTGCGGAGAAAACTCATTTCAGCCGCTTGTATCCGAGATCTCGTTCTTTCGGTCATAACCCAAAGCTCATGACCATAGATGAGGGTGGGAACGTAGATCGATCGGTAAATTGAGAGCTTTGCCTTTTGACTCAGCTCTCTCTTCACCACGACAGACCGGTACAGCGCCCGCTTCACTGCGGACGCTGCACCTATCCGCCTATCGATCTCACGCTCCAGTTTTCCCTCATTCGTGAACAAGACCCCGAGATACTTAAACTCCTCCACTTGGGGCAGGACCTCCTCCCCGACCTGGAGAAGGCATGCTACCCTTTTCCGGCTCAAGACCATGGCCTCGGATTTGGAGGAACTGATCCTCATCCCGGCCGCATCACATTCAGCTGCAAACCGCTCCAGCGAAAGCTGTAGATCACGAACTGATGAAGCCAATAGGACCACATCATCTGCAAAAAACAGAGAAGAGATTCTAAGGCCACCAAAACGGATCCTCTCAACACCTTGGCTGCGCCTAGAAATTCTGTCCATAAAAGTTATGAACAGAATCGGTGACAAAGGGCAACCTTGGCGGAGTCCAACTCTCACCGGAAACGAGCCCGACTTACTGCCAGCGATGCGGACCAAGCTCTGACACCGGTCGTACAGGGACCTAACAGCCCATATCAAAGGGCCTGGTACCCCATACTCCCGGAGTACCCCCCACAGAACCCCCCGAGGGACGCGGTCGAATGCCTTTTCCAAGTCCACAAAGCACATGTAAACTGGTTGGGCAAACTCCCACGCACCCTCCAGGACCCTGCTGAGGGTGTAGAGCTGGTCTAGTGTTCCACGACCAGGACGAAAACCACACTGCTCCTCCTGAATCCGAGGTTCGACTATCCGACGGACCCTCCTCTCCAGAACCCCTGAATAGACCTTACCAGGGAGGCTTAAGAGTGTGATCCCCCTATAGTTGGAACACACCCTACGGTCCCCCTTTTTGAATAGGGGAACCACCACCCCAGTCTGCCAATCCAAGGGAACTGCCCCCGATGTCCACGCGATATTGCAGAGTCGCGTAAGCCAACACAACCCCACAACATCCAGAGCCCTAAGGAACTCAGGACGAATCTCATCCACCCCCGGAGCCCTGCCACCGCGGAGCTTTTTAACCACCTCGGCGACCTCAGCACCAGAGATTGGAGAGCCCGACCCAAAGTCCCCAGGCTCCGCTTCCTCAGTGGAAGACGTGCCAGTAGGATTGAGGAGGTCTTCGAAGTATTCCGCCCACCGACTCACAACATCCCGAGTTGAGGTCAACAGCACGCCATCCCCACCATAAATGGTGTTGGTCGCGTACCGCTTTCCCCCCCTGAGACGCCGGATGGTGGACCAGAATCGCCTCGAAGCCGTACGGAAGTCATTCTCCATGGCCTCTCCGAACTCCTCCCACGCCCGAGTTTTTGCCTCAGCAACCACCCGAGCCGCATGCCGCTTGGACTGCCGGTACCTATCTGCTGCTTCCGGGGTCCCACAGGCCAAAAAGGCCCAATAGGACTCCTTCTTCAGCTTGACAGCATCCCTCACCGCCGGTGTCCACCACCGGGTTCGAGGGTTGCCACCACGACAGGCACCAACAACCTTGCGGCCACAACTCCGATAAGCTGCCTCGACAATAGAGGCGCGGAACATGGCCCACTCGGGCTCAATGTCCCCCGCCTCCCTCGGAACGTGTTCAAAGCTCTCCCGGAGGTGGGAGTTAAAGCTCCGTCTTACGGGAGACTCTGCCAGACGTTCCCAGCAGACCCTCACAATACGATTCCCAGCAACCCTCACAATCGTTTGGGTCTGCCAGGTCTGACCGGCATCCTCCCCCACCATCGGAGCCAACTCACCACCAGGTAGTGGTCAGTTGACAGCTCCGCCCCTCTCTTCACCCGAGTGTCCAGGACATGCGGCCGCAGATCAGATGAGACGACAACAAAGTCGATCATCGAACTGCGACCTAGGGTGTCCTGGTGCCAAGAGCACATATGGACACCCTTATGCCTGAACATGGTGTTCGTTATGGACAATCCATGACGAGCACAGAAGTCCAACAACAGAACACCGCTCGGGTTCAGATCAGGGGATCAGATCAGATCATTCTGTAGTCAAAGAGCTAATTCCTTTCAGTTCTTGGCTTATCAAATTATTAATCTGTTACACACAATTCAATATGAAAATCAGTTGTAGCCTAGATCAGAACCATTTAGTCACTGTGCATAAATTTTGTGGTCTTGTTTGTGAACCATCTTATGTCATAGCAGTGTTCCTGTGGCTGGTTAGCTCAGTTCGATGTAGGACTGGCTTGAGAGAGAGGGTTTTTCCACCTAAGCAAATTCAGTGGTAGAGCTGGTGACCCTTTGTTAGGTTATTCAAATTCTTTGACGACATATTCTGTTAACTGTAACAATAAAGCCTTAATGTAGAGTCTTGGTCTTCAGGATGGGTCAGATGCAGTGAACTAATTTTGTTGTTGTATGGGAACATACATGGGAACATACAGTGATGATAACTGGGTGTTCTTTGAACATCTCATACCAAAATTTCAGACAGAGCATGATTGCTTTTTTGCTGATAGCTGCCTCATTTGGCCCAGATTTAATAAGCACAGCTGATTCAAGGCGGTAGCCACAAGATAAGTTGATAAACAGGGAAACTCACAAACTGTAAAAAAATAATAAAATAAAAAAATCTTCCTCTTACCATATAAGGGAATCATCCAGCATAAATATGGGTTGTAGGTGTCTTCCTTTGACAAGATGCTGTCACGACTGGATTGGATCAGATGGTGTCCCCCAAGAGTGTCCAGTCTGAAAGAAACCCATTGCTGATCAACATCTCATTCAAGATGTCACTTGTCATTTTTACGAACGTCAAGTTCTTCCGTCTGTTCAGGAGCACCCACTCACAGCATGCCAGCTGCATGAGAGATTAGCAGTAACACTGCACATTTTAGATCACAGAAGCTAATGTTAGCTCCCAACAGAATCTCGGCGTTTACACAAACCAGAAGGAGAAAAAAGTTTTGCCCAATTCTTGCACCTTGCATCAAGATGGGCTCTCGGGACTTCTTGTAGAACAAAATGGCATCAGCTGTGCTTGAGAGAGCAGATTTCTTTCATAACATCAGCGATTACAAGTTTGACTTACACACAGGGTATGCTAACATTTCTTGACAATCTTGGTGAAATGCAGACATCTTTTGAGTGTCTGACTATGTGTACCGGTAGACATCTTTACTACATTTCTATAATGTGTTGAGTTACAAGTTACATTCACGTTGCAGCTTTTTGATTTGTCGTTAGTTTGAAAGTAACTGACGTCGAGAGGGGAGTTGGTCCATTGAATCACTGCAAAGTGGACAGGTAACATTAGACCTGCCTTCAAGAAGAGCTGGACCAATGATGTATATTCTAGTATATATGTCACTGAGCTGGGAGCACCCACAGCACCACTAACACACCCAAAATAGATTACACCACAAAGATTCAGCCAGAAAATACACAACACCCATGGCCTTATTGAAATATTACTGAAAGTCTATTGAAAGACTGTTCAGTCAGATTCTGTTCAGGCAGATTCTCTCTCCCAAAAGAGCCAGACTGGACTCAAAAAACTTTGAAAACCAACTTCTTCTGAACTTGAACAAGAAATTCTTGCTGCAATATTAAAATGTGTCAGTTCATGGGATGTTGGGAGACAAGAGATGTCTCCAAATGTCTCGACACTCGGGTCCAAGTTTTGAAAATGTGGAAGTTAAAATATTGTTCACTATTGACCCATTACAAGGTTGACTAGACAGTATTTGAACTGGAGTTGAAATGATCAGAGCCTGTTCCTTTGTTAGGTCTAATGCTCCTTTTTTCTGTCAGACAACTTTTACTGAAATGTGTTTACTGAAGTTAAAATGACACATTGGTTTTACTTTGTGTTAAATAAAAACTTTCAAAGGTATAATCATTCCTCTTTCTTATTTTGCTTAATGACATTTAACTCTGCATGTCATCCCTGAAATACAGATGCACAGAATCACAAGTCTAAGTGTGAACTGTGTCACAGAGTAAACACAATAAAACATGTATTATCTGCAGCATTGTTCATTAAAATGGCTCAAAACTATTAATGTATTACAGAAAATATACATACAGTATGCACACTTAATGACATTGTAGACCATTGCATTAGTTAATACATTCAGCAAGTACTTTTACTTTAATACTTTAAGTATTTTTAAAAGCAAGTACTTATTTACTTTAACTTAAGTAACAATATTAATATGGTACTTCTACTTTTACTAGAGTACATTTTTGTCTGTTTGTTTGTACTTTTACTTAAGTACAGTGTTTGAGTACTTTCTCCACCACTGGATTTAGCCTACTTTTTATGTAGGTATATCTACATATACCATACCATATCAATTTATTTATAGAGCACTTAAACAGCAACGAGGCCAACCAAAGTGCTGTACAATCGAAACAAAGAAGCACAGCAGACAGGAAAGCATAAAATAAAAATATAGATACAAATAGCAACAGAAACTAACAAAATGGCGAACAATGTAGTAGAGGATCAAAACAAATCACATCGTGTGAAAGGCGAGATAATAGAAGTGGGTTTTCAAGCGAGACTTAAATACTGTGAGTGTGGGAGCCTGCCTGACACTCGGTGGCAACTCATTCCACAGTCTTGGACCTGCAACAGAGAAGGCCCTGTCACCTCTGAGCTTACGAGTTTCTGGGACTGAGAGAAGCATCTGGTCTGCTGACCTCAGAGAGCGCAGTGGGACATGTGGCTGCAGAAGGTCAGTGAGATAAGGTGGAGCGGAACTGTTCAGAGATTTAAAAACATACATGAGTATTTAAAACTGGATCTGAAGGTGAATGGGTAGCCAGTGCAGGGAGGCCAAAACTGGTGTGATGTGCTCTCTATGGCCTGTACCAGTTAAGAATCGGGCTGCAGCATTCTGGACCAGCTGTAGCCGTGCAATGGAGGACTGACTGATTCCGAACAGAAGTGAATTGCAGTAATCAAGCCTCGATGTTATGAAAGCATGGATTACTGTCTCCAGGTTCTTTTTGGATAGTATGGGCTTCAGCTTAGACAGCCGCCTCAGCTGAAAAAAAGCAGGAATTAACAATCATGTTTACATGACTGTTAAGTTTCAGGGAAGGGTCCATTATCACCCCCAGATTAGTGACCCTTTGTTTCTCTAGTGGGGCTAGGGAGAGAAGGTCAATGCTGTGGTTCGAGAATGAGCCGTTGGGATGGAACATGACGTCAGACTTCTTCTCATTGAAACTTAAGAAGTTTGAGGCCATCCAATCATATAGTTTTAAAGGTCCACCGACATAATTTTTTTTACTATTCATAAAATTGCTCAAAATATATATATTTTATCATTTAAATATGCTCCTTTATGCAAACAAAATGATAAATCACTTTAATTTTGCTTTAAAAGTGATTTTGAACTTCAAGCCGTGTTTAATCATGGGAAATCTGATTACACCCGAACGCACCATCTGTGATGTCACACCGGGCAGAGCTCTGGGCTTGTCACAGTGCGCAGGTATGAGCAGCTCGACATGAAGGTAAGTCTGATACAGCATCAGACCTAAATTAGATCCTGTTGTTTCTTGTTCCATCACCCAAACTATTTTCTGCTTCCCAAAATGAAGACAAATAGCTCAAATCTTCACATAGATTGATAAATTCGTCGGGTTTTAAATGGTCCGCTATTAAAGAGACCAGAGCCCTCTGCCCAGTGTTACGTCACAGATGGTGCGTTCGTGTGTAATTGGATTTCCCATGATTAAACACGGCTTGAAGTTCAAAATCACTTTTAAAGCAAAATTAAAGTGATTTAGCATTTCGTTTGCAAAAATGAACATATTTAAATGATAAAAGATATAAATTTTGAGCAATTTTATGAAAATTAAAAAATCATGTCAGTGGGGCTTTAACGTGTTTTTCATCCTAAACTTCTCACCAGTTTAATTTAATTCAAACGTCTGAGTTAATTTTGAATACATTTATTCAACAGAATCTGTTATGGTGTTTATATTATTTAACATTATTTTCATATTTAGCTGTCTCTTGGTCAGAAACCTGTTTCACTGAAACGGTTGTGAGTCTTTTGATGACTGGAAAAACCTGCCACTCTTTTCTTGGTATCATGAGCATTCTTCTCTTTTCAAAGTGATAGCTGCAGGTGTGTTTGAGTTCAGGCTTGTTGCCAGATGTGTGTCAAAGGGAATCATGAGAAAATGGTCACGGCCTTTTAAAAGAAAGGAAGAGTCTTCACATATTTATTATGCAGTTGCTTATTCAGCATTTACACTACTGTTTTCCTTCTTGTTCAAAATTTTTTTTGTATGTTTTGTGAACTTTGTGCTTTTTCAGCCATTCATGTACCAAAATGTTCAGTTCATTTAAGAAATGGGTGCCGTGACTTTTCGTTTGTGTTACTTTTCAAAACATTTAACGTGAATTCATTTCCTTCATTGTTCTGTTTGAAATCTGCTCCAGCCTTCTTGCTCAGTTGTTGCCTTCTTGTTACTTCTAGCATTTACCTATCACTCGGCTACTTTTAGCTTCAGCTCTTTCACCTTTTCATTCTACCTTTACTTAGGCAGGTTAATCCCATTGAGCCTCGAGGACTCATTTACTAGAGAGACCTGTTTTCAACAAAGAATGCTGACAACAGCGACAACAATAGACATCACAAGAGAGGCATACAGATTTTTTCAAAACTAGTTTAAAAAAAGATGTCAAAGTAGCAAAACAGATAGATTATAAGGCAAACATAGAAAACTGAACATGTCTGCATTGGTTCCTGCCAGGAGTCCAACAGATTCTTAAAGCCATTTAGAGAAGTCAAGGTCGAGAGCTTCAGATCTTTTTGTAAGATATTCCATGAAGCAGGAGCGGAGTAGGAGAAGGCCCTTTTGCCAAGTTCAGTCCTCACTGAGGGAACACTGCAGGTAATCATGTCCTGAGAGCGCACGCTGTAGCTGCACTCACGCAAAGACACGTAGGAGATGTATGAAGGCAGCAAACATGGAAGAGTCTGTGTGAGGTTAATGATGCCCAGTTAACCAGTGAATACAGGGTGCAGTGGTGGGTATTATAATCACAGCCAGTTTTGAATCTTAGTGCACCATGATAGACAACATCTAACATCTGCGGGGTGCTTTTAGGAGCATTCATGTAGATAATGTCACCGTAATCAATGGAGGGAAGGAAAGTCACGGATACAAGGCGTTTCCTTTCCTAACATTCAGTGTTAGACAGGATCTGTTTCTGAAAAAGAAACCCAGTTTAACTTTCAGATTCTTTACTAGGTTTTCCACGTGGAGCTTAAAAGAGAGATGCGAATCGACCAGGATACCCAAAGCTTAAGGTCAATGTTAGCTTAAAGCTGGGGTATGTAAGATTGTAATGTAGTCTGTAACTTTTCAAACAATATATTTTTAACATATTTCTTCACTCTGTCACTATCTACTGACAAACTGATGTTAGACCAAGTAATCTCTGAAAAAAACTATAGTCCCCTTGCTTCTCTATCAGCATTTATAAAAACACTGAAAACACAGAGTGACCAGGACAATGACAGCCAATCAAAACAGAGTTGTTTGTCACGCCCCAACCCACGCCCCCGCCTGTCACTCACAGCCTCAGCGCCGCGGCTCGTTCTCATTCAAAGGATTGCAAAGCGATGCAGGACTGTTTTTTATGTGACATAAATGTATTAAATATCCCTTCTTCATCCCAGAGCTGGACTTTTATTTAGTTTTTTTGCAAAAAGTCAAGTGATCGCTTCATCCTCCACTCACAGGAATGAGGAAATGGATTTGTCACGACTCACGAGCGAATTAAATCATGTCCAAACGTTGCTTCGTGAACCTCTGCTGATTCCTGCTGGATTTTGTGATGTTGGACAAGTGCTCTATGGTTTTATTATATTTTTAAAAGGTTTTATTATCATATAATCACAGAACTTTGCAGCGCAGAAAGTACATGTAGAGGAGGCGGAGCATTCCATTCCAGACATTCCAAACCTGCGCTGACAGAAAGAGGAAATCACGAGCGAATTAAATCATGTCCAAACGTTGCTTCGTGAACCTCTGCTGATTTCTGCTGGATTTTGTGATGTTGGACAAGTGCTCTATGGTTTTATTATATTTTTAAAAGGTTTTTATAACATATAATCACAGAATATTGAAGCGCTCCTCCGAGCACACACACAGCAGGGGGCGGAGCTGCAGAACCCAAGTTCACCAGAGAACGGACAGTCTCCCTCCCTCTGAGTCATATATGGCTCTGAGGGAGGGAGCAGAATGATTTCACCTGCTGGAAATTTTTCTAAGTGCCAGGGCTTTCCAGAAATCGCAGATCCCAGCTTTAAGCTAACATTGTGCAACTTTTACCTAACCTTTTGCTACTAAGAGTTCTTAGTTTACCTTTTGTTTCTTTTAGCTTTGTTTCAGCTCCTCTCCAGCAAATTTCAACAAAGTCATGTAGCACTCAAAATTCACATCATTTTCAGAGAAACTGCTGTGCGCACTAAAATGACCTTGTCCTTACTTCTCTGTTTTTTCAGTTCACCGTGTGTTTGCGTCGTGGGGGACAAACTGTTTACCAACAGGTGCTGTCTGTGGAGCGTCCCCCCACGTTACAAGGCTGGAACTGGGGCTTCTGTGGGGAGTATGCCTTCTATCACGCTTTGTATCCTCGCGCCTGGACTGTTTATCACCTGCCGGGTCAGAACGTCACCCTCACATGCAGACAGATTTCTCCTGTCATCCCTCACGATTACCAGGTAACAGACTAATTTCTGAACCTACTGTGGTAAATATCAAAAGGATTCCAAAGTCAATGATAAACACATTAAAGTCCTAGCGTTTCTTGAAGAAATGAATATCGCCTGCTGCCTTTCAGGCTGGAGTTTTAGACTAAAATCATCCAATTATGATTGAGATGAAAAGAGACAAAGTTCTGGCTGTTTTGGTCAAACCTTGTAAATAAGATTGAGTGACATCCTGAAACACCGCTAGATCTCATGTGTGTGTCAGCACAGTGTTTTTCAAAGTGGGGGCCACCAGGGGGCACTAGGAAAGCTCAGAAAGCTGGAGAAAAGATTTAAAGACCGTGTAAAGTGAAATTAAATTTGTGTTTTTATTTTGTCACACGGCATAAATATGTGTTATTAATCACCCATATAAATCTGACTGATTAAAAACATTGATTTCCTTATAAAATTAAGTCTCAAAAATCATGAAAAAACATGATTTTGCCTTGCTCTAGAACGCTGGGGGCGTGTCGCACGTGGGCGTGGTTTCAGCGCAGTTCTGCGCCATGTCCAGCCCCCTTCAGAGCTGAGCTGTGTGGGGAGGCATACGGGGGAAGCAGAGATCCACCTGCTCTGTTTTTATCTGAGTTCTGGCTTCCAGCAGCTCCTTTTTCCAAGAGTTACGCTGTTTTTAGTGCACTAACAACTCTGGTTATGTTTTTAAAGTTGAGGACACATAACTCCGCTGTTATAATCAGCGCTATTTTAGAAGATGAGCGGACTCGCGGTCCGAACCGGTCACATCGCATGCGGGGTCTGATCGCCACACACACACACACACACACACACACACACACACACACACACGCGCGCGCGCGACCCGGTCACATCGCATGCGGGGTCTGATCGCCTCTCACTCACACACACACACACACACGCGCGCGCGCGCGACCCGGTCACATCGCATGCGGGGTCTGATCGCCTCTCACTCACACACACGCGCGCGCGCGACCCGGTCACATGCATGCGGGGTCTGATCGCCGCGGGGGGGGCGGAGGTGCGCGGAGGTGCAGGTGGCATGTGGTCGCTCCAGCAGCACGCCAGTACTGGAGGGAGACGGTCGGTAGCGAGTGAACGGCTCCACCGAAGAACGCATTTATAACGGCTGGAGCTGCAGGGGGTGGGGCTTGTGACCGCGTGACGAAACGCGGTCACATTTAAACCACGCCTAAAAAATCCTGAAAGAGAAATGTGTTTATACACAGTTTGATCTATAACTCCAAAATTAATTGAGCTACAATTTTGAGACTTTTTACTCATTTACAAGATTACAATTACGACATTTATAATGTTTATTGAAGAAAATGTTGAAATTCACTTTACACGGTCTTTAAAAAAAGCAAAAAATACAAAAGAGTAACAATAATAATTGCACACTAGGGCAATCTGTATCTGTCATTTCCAGATAAACACACTTGAGAGAGAGGTTAGATTTGTTTTGTTTTGTTCTTCTGGTCAACAGTTTGTTGTTGAAAAGTTGTTGGGTTTTTTTTCAGTGGGAATATAATTCAGTGTTTAAACGATGTTAGTTAGTTAATAACATTTTTATGCACAGCAGCCGTAATAATTAATTAAATATAGTGAATAAAAGTTAAAACATTCTAAAAGTTGATATTTCTTTACACTATTTGTGTTTGTGGGTTTGCGAGGGGGGCCTCGTTCAGAAACTAATGCCATTTGGGGAGGCCGTGCTACGCAAAAGTTTGGGAACCCCTGTGTTAGGCCTGTCGTGATAAACAATAAAGAAAAAAAGAAGCTGAGAACTAGTTTACTGATTTTTTATATTTTTTATTAAAAGCTTTGTGTGAAAAATGCTATGCTAAAGAGCTCAAATCACTGAGCGTCTGCCATGTCACCATGTCACGTCAAAGGCCCTCCCTCCCATTTTTCTTAAAGAGACACACTGCTCAACTAGCTATCCTTTGGTTCAAACAGTCTTATACTGCCATGCGGCGGTGGTCCAAAAAAAGTACTACAACAAAAAATTTCTTCTAAAATTTGACAATTCCTAATTGTTAAATTTCAAACAATTTTATCGTTTATCACAATAATTTCTGAAACAATTAATCGCCCAGCAAAATTTGTTATCATGATAGGCCTACCCTGTGTTAGCACGCAATAGATGTTGAAAATTACTCAGCTGCTGCTACTACCAGTAATCACAATGTTAAATCAGTCAATTGGACTAATATTTGTATTGGCTAAAGTTGATTGGTGGTGGTGGTGACCCTTTAAATCTGTGTTGATTCCAAAAGTTAAGAAGTTGAGGATATACGAACAGTGACTACTTTCTGAATGTTTCATTAAAATCTGTCCTGTGGTTCATGAAATATTTTTGTAGCATAACAAACAAATGCACTCCCACACACCCTTTCATCTTCAGTGTGGGGATAGCAAGGTATAAATATCGTTTCCCCAATCTGCGTCTCCTTTAGGATTCTAGTCTCCCAGTGGCGGTGTTTGTGTGGGACATAGAAAACAAAAATGACTATGATTTAGAAGTCTCCATCATGTTTACAATGGTCAACGGATCAGGACACAAGGACGACAAGAGTGGGGGACACTGGAATGAACCACTTCACCTGGAAAAGGACGGGGAGGCAGTGTCTGGAGTACTACTACATCACTGCACCACAGTAAACCCTTACACCCTGTGCATCGCAGCCCGAGAGCAGGTTTCATTTGGTTTTATTTTATCAGCAGCTTCATGTTTTTTCTTTTTCTTTTTCTCAATGAATAAACTGTGTTCTGTCCTATTACTAGCCTGACAGAGAGATCAGCCACCAGACAGCATTCAGTCCAAAGGGAACCTGTGGAGGTTTGTGGAGTGACCTCATCACTGACGGACGGCTGGATTCCCCCACAGGTCAGTGCAGAAGCCACAGGTGTGCTTTGACCAACAGAAATGTATGGAAGCATTAAAAAAACACAATACTGTATGATCTGTTACACTCTGCAGGATCCAGTCCGCCAACGCTGAAGGGGGAAACGGTGGCAGCCGCCTTAGCGGCGGGCTGCCTGGTGCCTGCTCAGAAACAGAACAGTTTGGAGTTCTGCCTGACCTGGGACATGCCTAAAATAACATTTGGCTCAAAAGAGAGGGAACACTTCAGGTACCAAAGATTTGATGGCATGTTGCTTTTGCCAAAGGTGGAAATGCAACTGACACATGCTGCACTGTACACCAAATATCAGAAACCTCTTTTCTACCATGTAAAAATACATTCTATAGATTTTTGTTTGTATATTGTGTGTTGTCTTACAGTTAAAAATAAAAGTAACATCCTCCTGTTCATTTTTATTTGGGGAAAAATGTAGATACCGGTACACACTTTTTTGGTAAGGGTTAAATGTATCAGGAGATTAAAAAAAATGAATCTTGTCCTTGCTAAGATATGTAAGCAGTTAGACATTTTAGAATGTGTGACTTGGAGATCATTGTCCTGTTGCGTGGCCCAGGTTTGTGCAGTCTTCAGCTGTCAGACAGATGGCCTCATATTTGAATTACAATTTAATTCAGTGACTATAAGGTGGCCAATTCATCAACATCCACCACTGTGCCTGACAGGTGGAATGCATAATGTTTGGTTTTCGCCAAATATTTGTACCTTGACGTTGTCCATCCATATGCCATTGTTCCGGGTGTCTAGTGATTTGTTTAAATGTAGCTTGTCAAAACTAAGTTGTGCTGTCACGTTCTTTTTAAAACAACAAATCTTTCACCAAAAACAGATTTATCCCACCCAATAAATCATATGAGGAAACTTTGCTATTAAGCAAATAATACAAAATAAAAAAAAACAGAAGGCATATTCACCATTTATATAGGCACAATGATGCATTTATGCTTTTGAAGATGTATCCCTCCCATCAGCCTAACAGGGGTTTAGTCTGTGGTACACCTGCTTAAGGCAACACAAAGATGTGTGGAAGGCTGCCTGGTCACTTGCCTTTATGCTGCTGCATTCATACCTATCTACTCACTACAGACTCATGTTCAGGCTGCTGTTTAATATACCGTATTATACATTATTAGTGTTTAGCATATTTCTTAAGTCTTTTAGCGTATCGTTTAGTGTTCATTCAGCATATAATTTAGGGCTTTAACAGACTACTCGAGTAATCACCACATCGATTACTTGGACCTCTATCGAGTTTTTTTTAATTTCACGTCGATTATCCGTAGTGACATCATCACGTCCCAGTTACAGAACAGAAAATGAATCAACTTCCTGTTTGGAGCGCGTTGCAAACCGGTGTTGCACCATTTTCTGTGACTATCGTATATTGTGACCGTAGGGGGTGGTGTTGCATGAACTGTTGCAGATCACAGAATATGGTGCAACACCGGGTCCAATCAACCAAACCAGAACCAGCTTCCTCTGACCTTGTTTCACAAATAAAAGGCAAAAAATATTAATCTCTAAACCTATAAAAACCTATTATTAATAATAATAATAATTAATTCAATTTATAACGCACTTTTCATTACTGAAAATCTCAAAGTGCTACACATATATTGAATGCTACACACATTCATAAACCGGTGGCGGCAGACTACCATGCAAGGTGCTTTCCAGTCCTACCGGGAGCAACTCAGGGTTAAGTGTCTTGCCCAAGGACATAACGACACATGGTGTATTAACATATTAATCTCTAAAACTAAACCTAATGCGCAACACCGCAGGCGGTGGTGCGGGGTGGTCAACCGCCCCACTGTTTTTAGTTTCGTCTTTGACGTGCTGCACATTTTTTTCACTTTTGCAGCTTAATAATAATAACCTAACAGTTTTGGGTTTCCTGTGACTTATTTGCTGTAAGATAAATGGTAGGAGCTAACAGTAAATGTATACTGTATTTGTTCAACATCACACACAGATGATGCCCTCTCTGCTTTCTAGTCCTTCTCAAGGGGGATGTGCAAAGAGAACCCAGTTTTGATACCTTAATTTTCTTACATGTAGTTTGAGTTTAGCTGCAAATAGTTTTAGCTACTTCATCTTAGTTTCACATTGACTCAGATCAAGATTTTGTATATGTAAGATTTATTAAGACTAAAGCAGAAAATTTACTTTTTTGTAATCAGACATTTTGTACTGTTAGTCAAACCAAACGGGTGTTTTTTGCTTTCAAAAGTTATGTACCTCCATCAGCTTCTCTTTTTTTTTCTTTTTGCAGGAGGTATACTCGTTACTTTGGAACTAACGGTGACGCGTCACCTTCGCTCAGTCATTACGCACTAACGCACTACAAACAGTGGGAGAGAAGCATCGAGGAGTGGCAGAAACCCATATTACAGGACAGGTACGGTTGTTCACAGCTCTAAATCGAGCTATGTTTCATTTTTACTCAGTCTGTTCTTTTGTCACAGCTCTCTTCCATCTTGGTATAAGTCGGCTCTGTTCAACGAGTTGTACTTTGTGGCGGATGGAGGAACCGTGTGGATAGAGCTACCAAAGGATGCTGATGTCAGTGGGGGAGTGCGCAGTGAGAACGGGGGTCTGCCCGCTCAGCCTGCTGTCGTCAAGGAGTACGGACGTTTTGCTTACCTAGAAGGTATGATGAAAGAGTGTTAGTCTGCAGAGCTATGAACTTTGACTTGTTTTATTATTTCATTCAATGAAATCACAAACGTAACCCAAGAAACTTGCATTAATATTCATGTTTAGTTTTTTATTTAACTCCTTTCCAGGTCAAGAGTATAGAATGTACAACACATATGATGTGCACTTCTACGCCTCCTTTGCACTCATCATGCTGTGGCCCAAACTAGCCCTGAGTTTGCAATATGATATTGGTGAGTAAACTTTTGTGGGGAGTTTTTCTAATTTTTCAACAAAAAGTTTCACCAAAGGCAGTTTTCACACCTTTATTCTCCCCACAGCTGGCAGTGTGGTTCAGCAAGACCTGACAGAGAGGCTTCATCTGATGAGTGGGCATTGTTCTCCTGTCAAGATCAAAAATGTGGTTCCTCATGACATAGGAGACCCAGGTAAGAGAAGGGCGACCGCTGAGGCGAGTTCAGAAATAATATTATACATTGCCGGTCTTTATTAAAAGACCTTATTAAGATAAGCCCTGATTAAACTGCTCCAGATGAACTTTTTTAAACAAATTTTGTTTCATCCATTTGAAATAAATTATCTCCATTTGAACGAGTAACGGAAATGCCGACGAAAATGTGAAAATAGCCTGGTTGTGCCTGTAGGTAGCGATAATGCCAACATTATCCATCTATCCATTCTCTTTTACCCACTTTTTTCCTTTTCGGGTCACGGGGGACACTGGTGCTTCTCGTGGACACCCTGGACAAGTCTCCAGTCTATCACAGGGACACATGGACAAACAAGACAAACAACCATTCACTCTCTCACTCACACCTAGGGACAATTTAGAGTTAGTTACCAATCAGTCTAACATACATGCTTTTGGTCAGTGGGAGGAATCTGGAGTACCCGGAGAAAATCCAAGCATGCACGGAGAGAACATAAGAACTCCACCCAGAATGGCTCCCCGGCCGGGATTCAATCCAGCAACCTTCTCTTTGAGAGGCGGCAGCTCTATCAACTGCACCACAATACTATAAAAATACCAAAGTCAATCCAAAATGATTGTTTTTGTCTTCGCCATTGTTCACCATTTTCTCTACATAACTCCCATTTTCTAGAACTGGACTGGCAATTATAGGAATAATATCACAATATACGTGTATGTTAAGGAAAGTTGCAAAGCTTCATCAGGTGGGCACCTTCGTTCACTGGTTTTTCCCACAACACCTCTAGATGGCTCATCAGCTATTCCAGGTGTACCCCTCAGCTTTCTGCTCCCTACTGACATCTGTTCTTTCAGACTTTGTCCTTCAGTCATATCCATCTGCTTGCTAATCCAACAGCACTTGATACAGCCTTAGTGGCTAGGCGCTAGACTTGGCCTTCAATCCCCATGTCTCTAAGCAGCCTGGAAGATGAGTTTCCAACAAAACTTCTGCAGCCAACTTCTACTGGACCACCAGACTATATTTCCACCAATGTTGACCAGCATCAGCTTCCAGTTCATTGTACTTCAGGCTCTTGCCTTTGCTGGCCTCTTCCATAGAGTCTTCCCATGGCACTGCAAGCTTTATAATGTAAACAGCATGTAGAGAAGATGAGCAAACAGCATGGTCTGGCTTGAGATTAGTAGGAGAAATTTCTGCTTGAACGTCAAAGATTTGTTTTTATTGCTGTCTTTCGTGAATTAAATCTATGGCCAGTATCAGATAGGATTGTGGGAGGATGCAGGGCATAAATCAGGCCTCCATTGTTTTGGCAAGGCTCCGTAATACCTGGTTGTGATACCAAGTGTAGCAGCCTTATGTGAGACTTGCAGCACAGCCAACTAGAATGACTGCAGGATGACCGACAAATTGACTAAATATGTCCGGTGGGCACTTCAACATTTTTATCATCATGTCCTGAATGTGTGTTTGTAGACGACGAGCCTTGGCAGAGGATGAATGCCTACCTCATCCATGACACGGCAGACTGGAAGGACCTGAACCTGAAGTTTGTCCTGCAGGTCTACAGGGACTTTCACCTGACTCTAGACAGACAGTACCTGCAGGACATGTGGCCCATCTGTCAGGTATAACTGATTTACCTGTTCGACAGAACAGTCTAGAAAGCCTTCTCTATGAACTTTAATAGATTTTTATTTTTTTTAAATGTTAGTGGTTGGGTAAAATATTTATACATTTTAGTCACATATAAATTTAATCAGCTGAAGTGAGTTTGTTAATCATGTAAGGTTCCAGCTGCTTTAAGCTGCTGTATTCTGTTGATCTTTTGTCTGTTAGGCTGTGATGGAGTCGGAGATGAAGTTCGATCAGGATGGAGACGGACTGATAGAAAACTCAGGATATGCTGATCAGACATACGATGGCTGGACAGTAACTGGGCCAAGGTGAGGCACGTTTTACTGCAACAGAACCAGTGAAAATGAGCCAAGATGGTTCCCAACCCTGGTCCTTGAGGAACACCATCCTGCATATTTTAGTTGTTTCTCTGCTCCAACTCACCTGATTCAGGGGTTTAATTACGTCATTAATTTTGGCAGAAGCCTGTTCGTCACCATTTCATTCAAATCAGGTGTGTTGTAGCAGAGGAACAACTAAAACATGTAGGATGGTGTTCCTCAGGGACCAGAGTTGGGAACCACAACAAACAAAATTAATGTTTCTGTAGTTATTATTCTAATTTGAGTTTTGTCATTTTCTGGTGTCACTTTCTTCAGTGTAGTATCACCTGCTGCCATGAGAGGCGGGTGATCATGAAAATGTCTGTGTTTGTGTTTACCTGTCTGTTAGCATAATTTCTCATGAACCATTAGATGGATTTTAATGAAACTCTTAGAAAGTAATCAATGAATACACATCTCCAACTGATATGGTAACTTAAAGTCAGTTTGATTCAAAATGGCCACCACATTTAGTTGACCTATGCTAACACACATATAGCTATAACTGTCAGTTTTTACAGATAATGAACTATAGTTTGATGTAGTAGTAGCAGTGAGTCATTTCCAAAACATACTTTGAGTAATAATTAGCTCAAGATCTCTCATATTGCATATATTGTTATTTTTAAGATTTGCTACAACTTTGTAACTTTTTCTACATTAAAAAAATTGTTTAAAGTTCTGGTGGGGAAGTGGGAGGGGGCATAGGCTTTTAATTCTTAAGTATTTTTCATCTAATATGATGTAATAAATCCAGAGGGTGACTGCTCCAGCTTTATTGTGTCAAACATGTAGAAAATCTTGATCAGGACATTTGATCCTCAAATATTTCAGAGAGAAATGACATTTGATGATTTATATTGTTTGATTTGGTACAGTGCATACTGTGGTGGGCTGTGGCTGGCGTCCCTGTGTGTCATGAGTAAAATGGCCAGACTTTTGGACAAAAACGAAGAATACAAACGATACAAAGACATCTTGGACAGAGGCAGAGCTGCATTTGACAAATTGTTGTGGAATGGTGAGATTTAATGTTCACAGTTGAAACTGTGTTTATTATTAAAATACATGTGTTGCACTTATCCCTGTTTGAGAATGTGACGTGATATTTTAAATCAAATTGATCAGACTTAGTTCATTACACCCATTTATGTGGACTGTTGGTTACCCACTATTTCATCTGTTTAGTCTAAATGAAAGCTGAGACAAAAAATCTTTAACTGGAGACTTACATGAAAATCTTATAAATTCATCCTTTTGAATGTTTATAGATGTTTAAAGGGATAAACTATCGGTATATATATTTTTAAAACTATAACATTCGACAGTAAAG
Source organism: Garcialebias charrua (assembly GCA_038048925.1). Lineage (NCBI taxonomy): Eukaryota > Metazoa > Chordata > Actinopteri > Cyprinodontiformes > Rivulidae > Garcialebias > Garcialebias charrua. The sequence continues at coordinate 60,340 of JBBPBX010007415.1, forward strand.
AATTGCTTAAAAAAAGTGCTTTTACTGACAAGTTTACAATACAGAGAGTCCTCGACTTACAAATGAGTTCCGGACCTAAGGACTGTTCGTATGTCGAAAATGACGTAAGTTGGATCACCTACAAAAATAAAATAAAATTTTAAATAAATGAATACAGTACATGTACAGTACTGTACACTCACCAAGCACTTAGCCTATCCTAACAGTTTTTAAAGATAAAGGAGTAAGTTGAATTGTCTCCCTTTCACATAAAGGGAGCTAGCTCCCTTTATGTGAATGGAGCCTGCTAGGGAGGAGGGAGACAATTCAACTCACTCCTTCATCTTTAAAAACTGTGTTAGGATAGGCTAAGCGCTTGGTGACTGTACAGTACTGTACATGTATTCATTTATAAAAAAGAAATTAAAAAAATTTGTTAATGAGATGCGTTCGTAAGTCTGAAACGTCGTGTCGGGGGCGTCGTAAGTCGAGGACTCCCTGTATTTTTATCAACTTGTCTAGATGGTTAACGTCAAGGAAGTATAAACATATACAGTACAATAACACTTAACTTATTCAAAACTGTATGCAGTTGTCCTCTGAATAAATAGAACTCTCTTTTCATCATCAGTTATTTCAAGTCGAGGTTTAAAATTAAATCTTTTTTTTTCTTTAGAGTGCTTGTACGTGCGTTCTAACTTAATATAACTTCCTTGTGGTTTTCTTTCCCATGATGTTTAGGGAAGTACTATAACTATGACAGCAGTGGGAGACAGCTTTCTAACAGCGTTATGGCTGACCAATGTGCCGGTCACTGGTTCCTCAAAGCGTCTGGACTGGGAGAAGGAGACTACCAGGCAAGTTGATAAAAATAAAAAAATAATTTTCACAGTATTATATAAGCCACACAGTTATTTTTGTGAGAAAACAAGGGATTTTTATATGCACCAAAGTTCATGCTCAGTAATCCAAGTATAAAATACAACAATGTTCAGTCAGGTCATCTGGACGGGTTTCTTTGTTGTTGTTGTTTTTTGCTGAGATTTTTATATGCTTTTCAAGGTGGAGATAAAAAAATTAAAAAGTTTTTGGTGCCTATAAAATTTGAAAACGATGCATATTTTAGGACTGCTTGTTTTGTTGATGCCCACTATTACTTTATACTCTACAAACCAAACCTCTTTAAAAAGTTTTTTTATTTATTTACTTTCTATAACTATGAGATACAAGGACATAACATGGAAACTGAAGCCAAAATGGTAAGAGCGCCCTCATAGACACAGCCTCGCTACTTCGTGGTTCGACTTTCGTGGACCCGCTCTTATCACGGTTTTTCAAAGTAAGCTTGGACATGACACACAATTGGCTGACTGATGGATGAGCCGCATGATTGGCATAGAATTTTTATTTAAAATAAATAATTTTAAATTATATCGCACCTGCTGCAGGAGAAGCTTCCTCCAGCAGCGTGTCGATCTCCGCTCTGCAGCGGAGAAGTGGGCGTGGCCAAGAGGAGCGCTGGCAGATGGCAGAGAGCAGCTGGAGGCAGAGAGCAGAGATCATGACAGGCTGTGCTCTTTTAGAGCATTTAGAGTTTAGAAAATTGTTAGGGACATTGGTGGCCCCAAACCCCGCAATAAACGAGGGACCACCGGTACTGTACATGTTGAAGCCACATAAACAAATGGAATTAAAACAGAAACAAAAATGCATCTCAACTCATTTTCAACCTTTGTTGTTCTGATGTAGGTCTTTTGATGCTGCTGTATTTTTAGATGTTCATTTTTGTACTATATTTTGTTGTTTTTTGATGTTTAAAAAAACAACAACACATTGATCGTGTGCCTGGAGTAGGCTGTACTTACAGACCCACATCCTAAATGTGAAGACTGGTCCCAAAAAACTAATTTTGAACAATGGGAGGATGAAAGATCTTTTTTATGTTTCTGGGTAATGCTCGTAGCTTGTCGCAAATATTTCAAAGTCAAAGTCAACTTTATTGTCAGAACTGCAATATGTACAGGACATACACAGGATTGAAATTGCGTTTCTCTCAGTCCCTCGGTGCAACAGTAACCATTTAAACACTAAAACACTAAAACATTTAATAAACATAAGCATAAAATTATTATATTATATTATTATATTTGTTTCAAAACAGTGTTACCTTAATAAAAAAAAGTACACAAATTGTAACCCCCTTATTAAAATTGTTTTAGATATAAATTAATTTTTGCTTAGCTTGTATAGCTGCGTAATGACCACTCTGTTGTTAAATTAACATTTCTGTGCCACATTTTTGTGATCGACCTAAAAATATTTGGGAAAAAATAAATTGTCTTTAAGCTTTCAGTTGAAAATGTCAGCTTTGTACATAATATCAAAGTGACACTAGTGTATCTTTTTTCCCAGGTTTTTCCTAAAGAAAAGATTCAGAGTGCACTGAAATCTGTCTTTGACTTGAATGTGATGGGCTTTGCTGAAGGCCAGATGGGAGCTGTTAACGGCATGCGCCCCGAGGGAGTGCCCGACCGCTCCAGTGTCCAATCAGACGAGGTCTGGATTGGAGTCGTATATGGACTGGCTGCTACTATGATCCATGAGGTAAGTGGGTATACATATGTACTGTACAGCAAACCCCCTACTTAAGTACGAGTTTGGGACTTAAGAACTGTTCGCAGCTCGATTCTGCCGTAGCTAGGGGGTGAAAATAGCGTCCCGTTCGTAGGTCCTTATTCCGTTCGTAGGCCGCGGAAATACCGTTAACGAGCGCCGCACACACATTTAAGCATGTACAGTAGTGTACTGTAATGTTAAACATTGCTATTCACATTTACAGAATAAATAAAAATATAATTTCTTACTTTGAGATGGTCAAAGCCGACATCTTAGGTTGCCATGCGTTGATTGTTGTCGGGCCGAGCAGCGCGGCGGCCGGCGAGCTAACCACGGCAGCTGCTCAAGGCCTGTGTTAGCTTCTGCTAGCCAGGCCATGAGCTGGTGTTGGAGCGGCGGTGCGGCGCGATCGGCGATCAATCTGCAGCTGCTGCTCCAGCCTGAGACGTCCACAGAGCTCACAGAGCGATTCCAGCTAGTAATTAATCCATATGATGCGATCCTGGTCACCAGTCTTCAAAGGCCGGCTCCCGGCAGCTAACCTAAAATGGCGTCCGGTGTTCTACATTAATTTGTGACCGGAGACCCCCGTGACTGAACCTAAAATGGCGTCCGGTGTTCTACATTAATTTGTGACCGTGTAAACTGAAGACCTACTTCTTGCTGCCCAAGATTGCGCAATCATACAAAAATGATCAGAAATGATCATTTTTATCATAATTATTATTTATAAAGCCTTTAAAACAACCACAGCTGCAACAAAGTGATGTACACATGAAATTAAGAACATTTAAACACAAATTTTTTTTTTTTTTTTTTTAATACAGTAATTTCATATTTTTATTAAATATGATACGTTCGTAGGTCCGGGCCGCCGTAGGTCGATGGAGTCGTAGGTAGGGGGTCACCTGTATATACTTGCGTTAGATTTAGGTTTCATCAACTTAGGACTCTGGAAAATCTGAAATTTTCAGCTGCATTTGCACCGTTTGCCCACATGCAAATAACATTTCTGGTAAGAAAAAATAGAAGTAAAAATTTAGTTTATGGTGGAACTGTATATAAAGGAGATAAGAGGCTTTTGAGAAACAATGACCTAGCAGCATATTTTGCACATGCTCATTGTTGCTTTAAGTTCTAGAAACCACAACAACAATGGATCCATTTTACAGTTTTCCCCCTACATCTGTTTTACTTGATCCTGATCCTGTCACTAATGAACGTTGTTTTTTTGTATGTGTGCGTTAGACTTTTCGCTTTAAAGGTAAAAAAAAAATTAGAGTAAATGGATGGATCATCAAATATTTGGGGAAACTATTAAACTAAGCTAAGCTGTCTGCACAAAAAAGACAGATAAAACCTTTCAGCCTCCTTTCGTTTAAAACTGAAGCTGGCAATATCTTCTTTTTAAGAGCTGCTAGTTTTTGGAACCGGAGTCTGCTCAGTTGGGTTAAGGGCAGAACGTCCCACCTATGCCCCCGCACACAATGATTGCATTATCTTAGGCACAAAATTATTTATTTACAACTAAACACGTTAAACAAATAATATTTGAACATACATCACATACAACAACATTGTAAGGACTATGTTAATCAGCAGACGTCAACTCCTAAAAGAAGTATCTGAGGTGTATTTGTATTTTAATCAATTTGGACTACGTATACTATTAATTTTTGAAGCAATTTTACGTCTCAGCTATATATTATTTTTAAAAACTCTAAATTATGTTTTGGACTTTTTATGAAGTTATTTGGCTGAGTTTTCCTACAAAAATCAGTAAATCATTGTGTTAGATTGGTCATTGGTCTTTCTTTTTTATCTTCTGACTGAAGCGTGCTGAATCCATGCGTTTTATTTCAGCTGATTTCCCTCAACTAATGTCTCCACTCAACTGTTAAGAGACCCTTCTTTATAGTTAAACAAGAGTATTTTTGAGCTGATATTGTGATTGTCGCTAAAAAGTGTCTCAGTTTGTCTTTTCTTTTCCTTTAGGGTATGAGGGCAGAAGGTATGCGAACGGCAGAGGGTTGTTACCGGACAGTTTGGGAGAGGTTGGGCATGGCCTTTCAGACTCCGGAAGCCTATTGTGAGAAGAACATCTTTCGCTCCCTGGCCTACATGAGGCCCCTCAGTGTTTGGGCCATTCAGCTTGCCCTGAACATGTCACAGAAGGATCAAACCGAATCAACAAAAACTGAAGACAACAAACCCTGAGCCATCAAATGATGTGAATACAGTAGAGAAATGGAGCAAGATCCTAAAAAAATCCTGAAGTTATTTCTCATCCTTACCATGCACCACTCTATTTGACTGCTTATTATGACTTCTGTTAATCTTTCAAATGTTTTCTGTAAATCATTCAGCTTGGTGGCTACAAAGTCCCTACAAAGCAACATTATTTTGGCCCCTTCTACACAACTCCAGATATTTTTTTAAGAAT
>JBBPBX010007416.1:0-24875 GCA_038048925.1 Garcialebias charrua
TTATTGTTGACTTTTTCAAATGTTCTAATAAAAACTACTATACATTGTAATAAAAACTAATATACATTGTAATAAAAACTACTATACATTGTAATAAAAACTACTATACATTGTAATAAAAACTACTATACACTGTATTGTAATAAAAACTACTATACACTGTATTGTAATAAAAACTATATATCATACATACATACATACATACATACTACTATACAGTATATTGTAATAAAAACTACTATATACTGTATTGTAATAAAAACTAATATATATCATGCATAGATACATACATTTATACATATACATATATATGAAGTTTTCTTTGAGGTCTATAGTATGCACACATTTTTGTCTAGTCAGTTTCAATAGCATTGTTGTACAGCTGAACAAACTAAAATGATTGTACAAGCCCAATAATTAAAAAAAAATATTATGTTCTCACACTTCAAATCAGTCATACCTAACCAGTTAATTTTTTACAGGATTTTCTGCTTTTAAAAAACAAGCTGGTGCTTTGCACAAATTTCCCAAAGTTTAGGACTTTACTTTTCCTTACTAGAACATGTGGGCCTATGCTACTTTTTTGCCAAACAATGAACTTGTGGGGAAAAATAAATAAATAAAATAATTGGAAAATCCTTCTTGTTGCACAGCCAGTATGGAAAAAGTATTAATACTCCAGATTAAAATTTACTCAATGTCTAAAATGCAACATTTTGCCTTTACAACTAAGCACATTTAGTTTCACTTTTTAGACTAGTGTTTCTTCAAAAAAAATTATGATCTTTTGTACTAATTTTAGATGTTAGGTAAATGGTAGATAGGTAAATAGATACGTATTTTACTCACCCTCATAGTAATGTAGCACCCCGAAGACAAGGACAAGGTGAAGTGCAAAACCATCCATTTCTATGCTACTGTCGAACGCAACTAGTGACTGAAGATTCACTGAGTAGCCTTTTGTCTGCATGAACTCAACATTCCAGTTTTACAGGTTTTAATTTTAAAGTTTCATAAAGCTGATCATGAATGCATTAACAGCATTTGCCAAGCACTGCTGGCAAACTGCCATGCTTATAAGTATTGTGCCAAAAAAAAAAAAAAAATGCATGTTTATTAGTCACATTAGTATCTCTGAACTTTGAGTTTAAGAACGTTGCTACACTGAAGTGAAATTTGACCTGCAGGTATGGGGCAGGCAGTTAACGGGTAGGTCACCGCTGCCCGTTTATACTCGTCTGAGGAGAACAATTTATACTTGTCTGAGGAGAACAATGTATTTAACAGCAATGTTTTATTTTAACAGCAGAAGCCTTGTTGTGAGACAAGTTTATGGAGGTACCCATTCAGAACACCATCACACCAGAGAAGCAACACGTGGTTCAAGATTTGTGTTAATGTTGCTGGGCCCTTGGCTGTTTATCTTTGTCCCATTGCATCATCTGTACAATAGGTCGATCAATATATTAATCAATATATTAATCTGTCTCACTTATTTTGAGATACGAGTCCATTAACTTGGCAAAAATAAATAAAAAATGAAAAAGTTGAGCACTACATTCAGCGTGTGAACCTTGAATACTGCACATTTCATTTTACAGTATATCGTGTTAAGCCACAACTCCACACTTGATTTAAACTTACAAAAAATAAAAAGTTTAAAGTAGCAGCACAAATTATCACGTTTTAGATCATTTATTTTTATTAAAGTAAAGAAGCATTTAAACTTGCAAAATGGGATGTCCAAACATACTTTTTGAATGAACAAGACACATTTAAAGGAATTTAAGCACAATTACATTTGTTAAAAAAGGCTGGTTTACAAATACATTTTAAAGTTACAACACACATTTATTTAATTCTCAAGTTTAGATACATTTGCATTTATCACATTTATCTTGCATTTATTGCAAGAGTATTTTGCATTTTGGAATAAACAGCACATTAGTAAAAAAGGGACATTTTAAAATAGACAATTTTGTTAAAATTGTAAAACATAGGTTGAGATTTACATTTTCCCCAGCGAGAAGTTTTGTCAGGTGGTTTTGGTACAATTTCATATGCTAAAGTTCTCAAGATGAGCAAGTTGCCATACAAATATGACTTATTGGTCATCGAGTTTAAATATAAATGTAACAAGTTGTCAAAAAGTCCGTCAAAAAGTCCATCTATTGTAAGATTTCATTTTTACATCCATCCAGCTCAAACTCTCCAGCTGTCTCCAAACTCTTTAGTGTTCTGTGCCATTCGGCCATTTGATTTGATCTTGTCATTTGATTTTCGGCCATCAAAGTTCCCACACAAGCCCCCCACGCTCCTTTTATACAGGTTTGGAAGAATGATTACTGCAAAAGAAAAAAAAAAGCCACATTATATAATCCCTGCTGCAAGCAGCTTTCAACATTATGGGCTGAAGATTCATTACCTGCTTTGCAATTTCCACTGAACTCCACTGTAAGGCCAAAGTCAGTCTTCAGGTAGATGTAGGAATGTCGTTCATAGATGTTCAGGCCGGGAACAGGTGAGACTGGAGTTTCAGCTTCTTGTTCATTCACCTGCAGAAAGAAAAATTACATCAAAATGACAAATTATAACCAGCTTGTCTTGAAAGATTAACATCTAGTCTCTTGCCAGGGTATTTGGTTTCAACTTCATGGAGCCCTAATATTTAGTTTAACGTTCAGAAGTTTAAATTAGTTCAAATATATACAATATTTAAAATCAAGGAACCCACCAGTGAAATCTGATCCAATTAAAAAGGATATCACTAAAATACAACAGTTTAGTAAGGCATGTTCAATTCCAGTTTTACATCCTGGATATTTGAGTAGTCGCTACTCAAAACACGACCAGCATCAGTTGGCCTGCCATCTACCATATTATATTTATGACTTGTGAGAACTTCATAACTACTACTTAATGTCAATATTACTTAATGTCAATATAAGTGCTTTTCAATCTAGGCAAGCAAGCACAGCATTTAACAAAACTAAATTGACGCAGTGTTGGAAGCAGTCAATACTTACAAAAACCTTGTGCTTTGGCTTTAGTTCCACAGTGATATTGTACACTTTGATTTTAAGCTCCAATCTTTTTGGTACATCTTCATTGCTTTCACTGTCTTCACTGTCACTACTGCCTTCTTCCTCATTGCCTTCTTCCTCATTGCTTTTTCCATTGTTGCATGCATTGGAGCCCTCTATGTAAATTTCAGGAAGGTTAATTGGCAAATTTTTGGTCTGGACCAGCACATGGAGATGTTTCCCCTCAGTGATGTGCTTCATATCATCAAATGTCTTGTACTTTGAGTCACCCTCAAGTTTGCACTCACTGAAACCTATGAAACAAGTTGGAAAATTTAGTTACAAATCTGGTTTAAAAAAAAAAATCAATAAAAAAAAAAAGAATAAATGTTTAGTACCTGTAGATGTGCAATAATACTGGCCCATCATATTTGGAATGCAAACATCTTCTTCATCACAACCTTCATCATCACAGTCAACTTTTCCCTTGCCATCAGCTTTGTCACATTCACATTTTTTGGCACAGTGATTGATGTACCACATATCATTGAACTAAAAAAAACAGAACAGAGTTGTCATCTTTGCAAAAAGGCAGCAACCATTAACTTAATTTTAAACTACTCACGTGATGGACAATGCCATTGTCCAAGCAGCCACACTCTTGTAGAGGTACACAAACCCCTCCTTTCTTTACAAAGCCATTATCACATACACAACCAGCAGTACAGCTTTTGACTGTGCACCGTGGTGGACCATCCAGGTGACTACAGGTTGGGCTGCAAGCGGGCATGCAAGTGGTGTAATGGCTATTTTTAGTGCAAGAAGGTGCTGGAGAAACAAATCCATGTATATCAACTGTAATTGGCACAATGTATTTTATTTAAAAAATATGAACCAACTTACTTGGAACAAGCGTTACTGGTTGTGAAATTGTTGGCCGTCGAGTTGCATTTTTAGCTGGACGTAAAGGTTGTGTTTGAGACTCTGGTTTAGTGGTGGTATGAAACTGTTCAGTTATCTGTTGTAGAGTCTCATTCGCAGACACCAGTTGAACTGTGATTGGAGGCTGTGGCAGAGACTCAGTCGTAGATGCTGATTGACCAGTGGTGGTTGGAGCTTGTGGCAGAGACTCATTCATAGATGCCGGTTGACCTGTGGTGGTTGGAGGCTGTGGCAGAGACTCAGTTGTAGATGCTGGTTGACCAGTGGTGGTTGTAGCTTGTGGCAGAGTCCCATTTGCAGACGCTGGTTGATGCATGGTGGTTGGAGGCTGTGGAAGAGACTCATTCACAGATGCCGGTTGACCTGTGGTGGTTGGAGGCTGTGGCAGAGACTCATTCGTAGAGGCTGGTTGACCTGTGGTGGTTGGAGGCTGTGGCAGAGTCTCATTCACAGATGCCAGTTGACCTGTGGTGGTTGGAGGCTGTGACAGAGACTCATTCACAGATGCCGGTTGACCTGTGGTGGTTGGAGGCTGTGACAGAGACTCATTCGTAGAGGCTGGTTGACCTGTGCTGGTTGGAGGCTGTGGCAGAGACTCATTCATAGAGGCTGGTTGACCTGTGGTGGTTGGAGGCTGTGGCAGAGTCTCATTCACAGATGCCGATTTAGTTGTAGTCAGTCCTTGTGGGTCACTTGTTGAATTATTTTGCCAAACTGTAGGTTTTACTTCAGTTGTTAGATGTGGTGAACTTGTCACAATAGGGCTCAAGGTTGTAGGTGCACAAGCGGTTTGTTTGACCATATCTGTAACATCATACATTTAGATTAAGGTTTAATTTTCAATTTATACTAAAAATAAAAAAATAAACTTACCTTTGCACAACCCGTGATGTAGTGAAATGTCATCTATAGCCACATAGGAATCATTGGATCCTGTTCGGCCCTCAAAAATAATCTTATGTCAAAAAGAGTGCGTTATAAATGTTAATATTTGTCATCATTTACATGCCAAGACCTGCAGACAACTAAGCATTAACATTTAGTCATGATTCAAAAATGTTGTCACCTGAAATGCCCCAGCTGTTACAAGTTCCACTTGAGCAGAGTGCCACATGTTTCCTTGCCCATTTGTTTTCCACCATATGGCATCAGTTTTTCTGGCTTGAAGCAGGTATACATGGATACCCATTGTGTCAGCAGAGCCATACATGTAGTACCAAAACTGCAGACATTGTGGGCCAGAATCGAAACATTCAGGGCTCAGAAGACGAGCAGTGTCGCCATATGTTGCTTTGTTGGCTTCAACATGCAGATATTGGCTTCCTAAATAAATAAAAGATAGGAGTTAGGTAAATATGTGTATATGTGTTTGACATTAGGAATATGTGTTTGACATTAGGAATATGTGTTTGACATTAGGAAAATAAGTAGATTCAACACTAGGCATGTTAACCTGTACATTTAAGACAATTGCACAATTTAACAATGATCCCTACCTCCTGGTGTGTGATCAGAAGACGGAACATTGTTATGTGCTTGAGATGAGACACTTTGCCTTTTCCAGTCAAACACATCAGTAAGTAGTTGACTCCAATGACAAAAATCTTGCTCAAAATCACAGTCAAACCGACATTCTTTGTGTAGAAAAGGGGTGAGGGAGAAGAAAGAAAAAGCATTAGATGTTGACATTGCAACTGGGGAGCAAAATGTTTATTAACATTGATGTGCAGCTTAGTAATTTTATACCTTGTGGCCGGGGTGCAACAGTCGTCATCGTCTCATTGACCACTGGTGGCCGGGGCGCGGCAGTCGTCATCGTCTCATTGACCACTGGTGGCCGGGGCGCGGCAGTCGTCATCGTCTCATTGACCACTGGTGGCCGGGGCGCGGCAGTCGTCATCGTCTCATTGACCACTGGTGGCCGGGGCGCGGCAGTCGTCATCGTCTCATTGACCACTGGTGGCCGGGGCGCGGCAGTCGTCATCGTCTCATTGACCACTGGTGGCCGGGGCGCGGCAGTCGTCATCGTCTCATTGACCACTGGTGGCCGGGGCGCGGCAGTCGTCATCGTCTCATTGACCACTGGTGGCCGGGGCGCGGCAGTCGTCATCGTCTCATTGACCACTGGTGGCCGGGGCGCGGCAGTCGTCATCGTCTCATTGACCACTGGTGGCCGGGGCGCGGCAGTCGTCATCGTCTCATTGACCACTGGTGGCCGGGGCGCGGCAGTCGTCATCGTCTCATTGACCACTGGTGGCCGGGGCGCGGCAGTCGTCATCGTCTCATTGACCACTGGTGGCCGGGGCGCGGCAGTCGTCATCGTCCCATTGACCACTGGTGGCCGGGGCGCGGCAGTCGTCGTCATCGTCCCATTGACCACTGGTGGCCGGGGCGCGGCAGTCGTCGTCATCGTCCCATAGACCACTGGTGGCTGGGGCGATGCAGTTGTCATCATCGTCTCATTGACCACTGGTGGCCGGGGCGATGCAGTCGTCATCATCGTCTCATTGACCACTGGTGGCCGGGGCGATGCAGTAGTCGTCATCGTCTCATTGACCACTGGTTGCCGGGTTACTGCCGTCGTCGCCATCGTCTCATCAACCACTGGTGGGCGGGGCACTGCAGTCGTCATCGTTGTCTCATTGACCAATGGTGGGCGGGGATCTACAGTCGTCATCGTTGTCTCATTGACTAATGGTGGGCGGGGATCTGCAGTTGTCATCGTCTCATTGACTAATGGTGGGCGGGGATCTGCAGTAGTCATAATCTCATTGACCACTGGTGGCCGGGGAACTGCTGTGGTAGTTTGAGCTGCAGCAGTTGGCACCTGGACACTTGGGGCAACTGTTGGATTTTGGGTAATTATTAGATCTTTAACAATAAACTACTTGGCAATTTTTTTTAAATCTTCCATTTTTCATGGGACTTCCCCCCCTTACCTGTGCAGTGTCCAGGAAGAAGTGCAATTTCATCTACAGCTACATTTGACTGGTTATTTGAACTCTGTTGTCCCTCTATGATTATCTAATTTTTGAAAATGTATCAATTAACCAGAATATTCAAACTAGCCACAATACATTTTTAAAGGAATACTTACCTTAAAAGCTTGAGTTGTATTGAAGTCCACTTGAGCCACGTGCCACACATCACCTTGGTTGTTTGTTTTCTGCCAGATGGTCCTAACCAAACTGTTCTGGAGCAGGTAAATATTGAGGCTTATTGTATCTGCTGGGCTATACATATGGTACCAGAACTGCAGACACTGAGGACCAGTGCTGGAACACTCAGAGCTGATGAGACGAGCTGTGTCACCATAGATTACATTACGGGCCTCAATATAAAGGTAACTGCCTCCTGGGGGAGAGGGAAATGCTTTAGATTTTAGCATAGAAAAGATTTTTACAATTTAAAAGACAAAATACATTACCTATGTGATCAGCAGGGCCAGTCATCTGAGTAGGGAATGACCCATTGCTCATTGCCCAGTCAAATGCATCAGTCACCATCTGTCTCCAAGTGCAGAAGTTGCCATTAAAGCTACAGTCAATATTACAACCTGAAACAAACCCAAGATGTTCACAACTTTATCACAAGTGAAAGTCACCAGAAAAGCAATTAATTTCCTCATAACATTAAGACTACACTTAGCTTCTGGCACAAATATTAAAAATGCATCTTTTTGCACTTACTTGGCTGTGATGGAATAAGTAACGTTGTGTAAGGAAGTGCAGTTCCAAGCTTACTGGGAAGGTCTGTAAAGTAGTTTGTGAATTAGCACCAATCCTTTAGATTCGTTACTCAAGCCACTAATGTAAATTAAATTAATAAAATATAAAACCTTACCCAAGCATGAGCCCAAACTGATAGAAATGTCATCAAGTGCCACATCCGATTGGGCTGTAGATCCTCGGATTCCTTCGAGAATAATCTGGAGAAAGTTTAACAGGTCAATGATTAGATTACTGCAAAGATGAGCTTCCCCAAGGCACAATTTGTAATTTGCATGTTGGTCTTACTTGGAAAGCATTAGAGACTTTAAGATCAGCATTTCCCAGATGCCATTCTGGTCCCTGGTCATTACTCATGGACCATATTTTTGTAACTGTATGGTTTTGGAGTAGGTAGATGTTGAGAGCCATACTTGTGGCAGAACCATACATATAGTACCAGAAGTTCAAGCAGAGTGGGCCATCATAATGGCACACTGAACTCAACAGGCGAGCGGAGTCTCCATGGGTTACACCATCTCCCTCAATGTACAAGTAGAAACCAGCTACAACAATAAAGTGTCAAAATATGAACATGTTCCGTCTTATTTAAGAGGGGAAAATATTGGGTGTACTCTACCTCCAGTGGTGTGATCATGGTTTGGTCCAGTAAGATTTGATGGTGTAGGCCCAGAGTGTCTGGTCCAATCAAAGCTGTCTTGAATAAGCTGCTCCCATTCACAAATAGTTGTATCAAAATTACAGTTGAGAGGACAAACTGTATGGAAGACAGGCTTCATCAACTACTGAACTGTAAGAAAGTGTTGTAAACCTAATTAAAGACATCCTTACAAGGCGCATCTAGAGTGGTAGAAAGAATTGCTGGAGCTCTTGTAGTTCGATGGTGTTCTGTATTAAAAAGGAGAGCATACAAGTCTCATATCAAGCAATTTAATACCTATCCACACAATTTCATCTATGTAAAACCACCCTGAATGATGGCTCAACTTCTATTAATGCTTCCACATTGTTGGATGCAGGGGTCTGGCTTAACTCACCACAAGCTGTGCCATTCCACCAGTCAGGAAGTTCCACCCCTGCAATCTGGCATGCGGTCGCATATGATTTTAAAGATTCACACAATGTTATTCTGTCACCACTTGTGGCACAATAGTCATATACACAGCTTTCGAAGTAGATGCTTGGATGAACATGTTCATGGCAGGCATCAAAGGCACTTAGAAACACTGTTGAACATGCATCGTTGGCCTCGTTCCATTCCTCACCACCACATTCTTTAGGATTGTTTGGTAGGGCAACACACCTAAAACGGAATTAGAATAGTCTTAGCGTCACAATTCACAATTCACATTCTTTTATTTTGTTTTGGACAACTCATGTGTTCAGTTTGTAAGCCTTAAGAAAGCTACTGTATTTAAAATAAGATATTTTCTACAACTGCTCTGTGGCAAGATTTTGTAGTGATTTGAAATTAGACAAAGCTGCAGCACAGCCATCAACTCAACTCGATGGAGACCAGCTTGTAAGTTGTGCGATCACAGTCACTAGTAGGGAAATAAAATAAAATAAAATTAAAAAAGGACTCACTCATTATTCTCTCTCCAACTGTCAGCAAATTCAAATGATTCATCAGCGATTTGACCCCCTGGCATTAGAAAATCATCGTACTGGTATTCAGAATAGGTGCCACACAGCCCACAAAGCTCATATTTATAGTTCTCATCCACTTGCAGGAACAGTCTGCTGTGCCCATCGATCATCATTTTCAAGCCAAATGTAGTTTCCAAAATAATAAGATTTTTTCTCTTGTAGACCCACACTGAGCCATATGTACCATTGGCTGAATAAGGGAGTGTGACATAGCCATCATGCACCTAAAGGGGGGGAGACAAATTGAATATTTTAAATGAGCCATTTGATGGCACAATTTTTTTCTTCAGTGTCTAACCAAGCATTTCATCATCAAAATGCACCTACAATGTTATAATTGACTTTGGACAAAATTATACTGATATGGAAGTCATGTATCATGGCATTTAACAAATTGCAAATATATGAGTCTCCAGTTTTTATGTTGCATAAAAACTACTGTATTTTCTCCCTATATGTCAGTGTTTTGCATAATTTGCATGCCATGCAACTTGTATGCAGAACCAATGTATTTATGGATTTTTTCTCCCCATATCTATAAACCAATTTTTGCCTGAGATGACAGCTCTCATTCATTCATTCTGACAGAAAATATTGAACACTACCATTTTCGGCCGCTAAATGGCATTCTAGACGTATGGCATGCTGTTGTGTCATGTAGTAGGTAAAAATGGCTATTAATGACAATCAGCTTGCCAAAGCCTTCCACCTTCGTTCTGCTCTCTTGGAGTGACTGTCAAATCAGCTTAATTTCCATGCACTTCCCTGGTGAAATGCAGTTAATTTGACCATTAAAGTGCATTTATTAATTAAAAGCTTAACAGAGCCACCTTAGCTATAATGTCAAGCAAACAATTATTTAAGCATTAATCTTGTTAATTTCTGGTTAAAGTCCTCCTGTGCACATTCCCGTGGCAGCCAATCAATTTCTGGCACAATACCGGCCCACAGTTCCGGCTTCGGCCCACATTTCCAGGTTGTCAGCGGTGATGCGTAACAAACGTAATGAGTCAGCGGTGACGCATAATAGATGCGACTTATACGGTGAAGCGATGCATTTCTGGATTTTTCCCTTTTAGACATATTTGACTGGTGCAACTTGTAGGGCAGTGCGTCATGTATGGCGAAATATATGGTAAACAAATGAACATTGTGCTGTTAAGGGAATGACAAGGAACTTACATGGACTTCTCCACTCTGATTCAGGATGAGGTACAAATTCTCCACCTGAAGAGAAGCAGCCTCGAGCTTTGATCTAGTGAAGTTTTGAGTTTCAGGATGGGTATTAAATCCAATTACAGTGAACTTCACCAAGCTTTGTTCACCACATGTTGTAGTCAGTGTATAACTGCAACCTCCTTGGAAGGAATAGGTTGAACTGTCAAAGGTGATATAATGTGGGTCACCATAAACACTGCAAGTAGCAGGTTTGAAAGCGAAGCAGCCTTTGATGCCATCCTTTTCTTTACAAACTTCATCATTTCTGCAATGCATGGCAGTGCATTGCATGACATCATTACCCATGCATTGGCACCGTTTCTCACAATTTCCTGTTACAAGCGTTTCACCTTTCTGTGGAGAAAAGTGGAAACAAAATGGTGTTAAGCATAATGCAGAACTGAAAAGTTTCACACATCCACTTCACTAACCTCATAGTGTTTCCCATTATACCAGCATCCACAGTAGTCTGCTGGGACACACCGGCCCCCACTGAGCTTGAAGCCAGAGTTGCACACGCATCTTTCAACACAGTTTCCACAGGAGCTAGTTAAATCTTGACTAGCGCACACTTCAGGACACTCAACAGCACACGCGTTATAATGACTGTTCTCATTGCACTCAAGGGCTGGAAGACAAAAGAACAATCATGATCATATGAAGTTGAGGCAATTCCCTTTTGTACAATAAAGACTAAAACTTACGACAGAATGTAGAGTTACTCCATAAGGGTACAGCAGCTCCAGACTCTTGGCAGATATCTGTGAAGCCTTGTAAGGCTTTACAAAGTACCGCTTGATCACCATGTGCAGAACACATGCTAGAAACACAAGCTCTGAAGTAGCCTTTAACCCCTAGATCTAATTGACAATCAGCAAAGGGTCCTGTGCCAGACTGCAGGAGTCCACAGTACAACTCACTACCATACTTTGCTTCTTCCAATGGGTCACAATGTTGAGGCTTCAGAATAGTTTCACAGGAGGCATTTCTCTCAGTCTGCCAGCTTTCAGCAAAAGCAGAGGGATTTTCTGCATTTGTACCATCAGGCTTGTGAAAGTCATCTCCACGTTGGCCATTAAAGTTGCCACACATGCCGCAGGTTTTATTAGAGTAAGCAAAGGGCACAGTGATTTGGACATTTCCAGCACTGTCAAAAGAAACGGACACACCAAAACTAGTTGCCAGAAGTACAGCAGCAGGATTACTCCTTATCTTAACTGTACCATTACTAAGAATGACTGGAAGCTGCTTTGAGACACCATTAACCTGCAGGGGGAAATAAATAAAGTTGGGTTGTATTCACACAAAATAAAAAAAATGATGATTTGAAGACATCTTGGGGAAATGAGCCCTTAATATATACAGTAGTAGTTACCCCATTTAAGACTTTAGTTTATACAGAAAAATTACTCACCACAACCCAGTGTGTTTGACTTTTCAGCAAAGACACATTGATATCGTTAATGTCCACAGAGATCTTTTGAACTGTTGGCAGAGATTCATTGTCATTCTGTATACTGGCCACCTGTACAGAGATCTTTTGAACTGTTGGCAGAGATTCATTGTCATTCTGTATACTGGCCACCTGTACACTGAAACTGGGTAGGGCTTCAGTGGACAAGCAAGACTTGGCCAGCAGATAAGTGCAGGGTGACGCCAAGTGGAAATCTATGCCATCAAAAGTGGTGTAGAGCGAGTCATGTATAGTGCAATCCCCTGAGGTGGTAATCACATTAGATTCCTTTCTTTGAGGTCCACACATTTCATTTTGAGGGCACTTAGAGGGGAAGCAGTAGAGCTTGCCAGCAGAACAGAGGCAGCGCGTTGAGTCGTCTGTCCACAACTCCGTGTTAGAGTCACACTGGTTTTCTGTGAGGATGAGAATATTCATTTTGTCATTCAATGCAAGGAATGCAATGCTTTGTTACTCAATACTACAAGACCGTGTTGAACTATTTAAAAATGTTTTGGTAATATCTAAAGAATAATTTGGTCTGCATAGCAATTTTATAAACCTAGAAATTTGAAAGTCATAAAGTTTGTTTTGAGAAATTGTTTTGCACAGAAAGTGGTTTTATTATGTTTAGTTTTAGTCAGCTTCATTTTAATGACCCTTCTGAGTTAAGAGTAATATAGAAATTCTGCACTTTCAAAAATCCACTCGTTAGTTGATAAGGTACCCTTTTTAATTGTGATTTTTGAGTAATTTACATTACAAACATTGTGTTGAATATTTAAGCCATTGCATACCCTGAGATTTTGGGAAACATTTTAAATTAATTAAAACGACAATGTATTCTTGCGTTTTCACCTAAACGCAGATGTTTTATAGTTGCACAGCATCAAGAAACTAATGCAAGTTTCAGATGATTTTGATCAAGTATTCAGCCGTTTAAATACTTAAGTCATGTTTACCAGAAAATATCACAAATAATATCAAGTGCTTACCACATAAACCTCTTTTTACACCAATCTGTTTAAACGTCATTTGGCCTACGGACACTGGGTCGACANCAGGAGGCATTTCTCTCAGTCTGCCAGCTTTCAGCAAAAGCAGAGGGATTTTCTGCATTTGTACCATCAGGCTTGTGAAAGTCATCTCCACGTTGGCCATTAAAGTTGCCACACATGCCACAGGTTTTATTAGAGTAAGCAAAGGGCACAGTGATTTGGACATTTCCAGCACTGTCAAAAGAAACGGACACACCAAAACTAGTTGCCAGAAGTACAGCAGCAGGATTACTCCTTATCTTAACTGTACCATTACTAAGAATGACTGGAAGCTGCTTTGAGACACCATTAACCTGCAGGGGGAAATAAATAAAGTTGGGTTGTATTCACACAAAATAAAAAAAATGATGATTTGAAGACATCTTGGGGAAATGAGCCCTTAATATATACAGTAGTAGTTACCCCATTTAAGACTTTAGTTTATACAGAAAAATTACTCACCACAACCCAGTGTGTTTGACTTTTCAGCAAAGACACATTGATATCGTTAATGTCCACAGAGATCTTTTGAACTGTTGGCAGAGATTCATTGTCATTCTGTATACTGGCCACCTGTACACTGAAACTGGGTAGGGCTTCAGTGGACAAGCAAGACTTGGCCAGCAGATAAGTGCAGGGTGACGCCAAGTGGAAATCTATGCCATCAAAAGTGGTGTAGAGCGAGTCATGTATAGTGCAATCCCCTGAGGTGGTAATCACATTAGATTCCTTTCTTTGAGGTCCACACATTTCATTTTGAGGGCACTTAGAGGGGAAGCAGTAGAGCTTGCCAGCAGAACAGAGGCAGCGCGTTGAGTCGTCTGTCCACAACTCCGTGTTAGAGTCACACTGGTTTTCTGTGAGGATGAGAATATTCATTTTGTCATTCAATGCAAGGAATGCAATGCTTTGTTACTCAATACTACAAGACCGTGTTGAACTATTTTACATTCAACCTTTATTTAGTCAGGTAAATCTCATTGAGGGCTCATTTACAAAAGCAACCTGCTACAAACTAAAGAATGATGAAAGAATGATGAACAGCAATGGTAGAATTTATTAATTAAATTTATTTATTATTTTAAAACGTTTTGGTAATATCTAAAGAATAATTTGGTCTGCATAGCAATTTTATAAACCTAGAAATTTGAAAGTCATAAAGTTTGTTTTGAGAAATTGTTTTGCACAGAAAGTGGTTTTATTATGTTTAGTTTTAGTCAGCTTCATTTTAATGACCCTTCTGAGTTAAGAGTAATATAGAAATTCTGCACTTTCAAAAATCCACTCGTTAGTTGATAAGGTACCCTTTTTAATTGTGATTTTTGAGTAATTTACATTACAAACATTGTGTTGAATATTTAAGCCATTGCATACCCTGAGATTTTGGGAAACATTTTAAATTAATTAAAACGACAATGTATTCTTGCGTTTTCACCTAAACGCAGATGTTTTATAGTTGCACAGCATCAAGAAACTAATGCAAGTTTCAGATGATTTTGATCAAGTATTCAGCCGTTTAAATACTTAAGTCATGTTTACCAGAAAATATCACAAATAATATCAAGTGCTTACCACATAAACCTCTTTTTACACCAATCTGTTTAAACGTCATTTGGCCTACGGACACTGGGTCGACAGCTTCAAACACAATCTAAAAAACAACAACAAAAAAGTACATAAAAGTTGAAGAAATATCAATTTAATCTTCATTAGAGTGTCCTTCACCTTAGTGTCTGGTTCACTAATATTCAGGGGCACAGTCACTTGTCTCCATGCATCTCTAGGGAGGGCAGGAGAGTCCCAGATCTCTACCAGACCAGTGCTGGTTTGTAGCAGGACATGAAGCTCAGAACCATTAGATGCTTCTGGTGCCAGATACCAGAACTCTAAACAGGCATCGCCATAGAACTGTAGTGGATGGCTCACCAAGACGTTCAGTGTAACATTCTTTGGATCTGTAGGATAGGCAGAAAATTTAACATTACACCTCCCACACCCAAGAAACAAACATGACGTGCAGAGGAAAAACAGCAATGAACTTAAACTTTTGAGGTGTCAATAAATCTGTATGTTTGCACCAAGTTGTAAGAACGTGCATGCTTTAGTTACTGGCAGCTTGTACATTCAACAAACCAACATTCATTTAAAAGACTAAATTTGGCTTTCAATGACATGTAATCCACCACTTCTGTACCTGTTTTTTGGCCCATTGTCCAGTCACAAGTCAAATCCACATGTTTGTTAGAGAAGCACTCCTCAACATAATCTACAAGTCAGCAGAAAATACCAGAACAGAAAAAAATGTAGTTATTTAAAATAGGCATATGATGACCATCAAGTATTTGTTACACTGAATGCATGCAGCAACTCTTAGAATATGATTCTAGTCTAGGTTGTTGTCTTCCAGTACCTGAAGTAGCACTCAATTTTGGCAAAGTAACAGATGACAAATCAGTTTCAGCTCTGAGAAAAAAGAAAAAAAAAGTTTGAATTTGACCAAAATCTGGATTAAATACACTGATATTTGAACAATTGAAACCCACCTGCACTTGGTCACCGAGAGAGCCAAAAATGCCAGAGCCATTCTGAACATCATTTTGGCACCAATATCTTCTTTCATGCCTGATCCACCAATAGCAGCTGTTTAGCTGCCTCGACACATCAAGCTAAAGCCTGATAACGAGCTGTTGAAAAGTCTTTCTGCAAAAACAGTCAAGTGACACTGTTAATTCACGACACGTGATTAAATATCCTTCAGTGCTGCTCCAAGAACAGGACAGGTGGTTTTAGGAATTTATTTCCACCACAGCCAGGTAACCCCCATGGGAGGGGAAATGAGGCGAAAAGACACGCAGAGGGCTGGACTTGGCATTCAAGTGCACTTAGGGTCAATATACTGCAGCAGTTTCAGTAAATAGATTACATCAGAGCTCAGGGCTGCTTGATCATAAAAATAAAAATAAATAAAAAAAATAAATAAAAAAAAGCATTGAATCAAAGTAAAGTCAAAACCATCAGATAATTTGACACTGAGAATACTAACACTTTTCTTCACTTTAAAGTAGAATTGTATAAAAATGCTCAAAGTTAATTATTTCTATGGGAGCAATAAACTGTCCACAAGAGAAAAAAAGGAAGCTGCATAAATTAATCAATGAAACTATTCAAAGATAAATGCTTCACGGTTACCTATACAGTCTAATTTAAAATTTATATCTAAACTTATTCAAACTATATTTAATCACAAAATAAAAAAAGGACTATTGTTATTAGTGAAAAACAGTT
The DNA here is from genome assembly GCA_038048925.1 of Garcialebias charrua. Taxonomy (NCBI): domain Eukaryota; kingdom Metazoa; phylum Chordata; class Actinopteri; order Cyprinodontiformes; family Rivulidae; genus Garcialebias; species Garcialebias charrua. The sequence continues at coordinate 16,337 of JBBPBX010007416.1, forward strand.
TTAACACAAGTTGCTTGCATTTTTTAGAACTTTTTCTTTGTTTTCTTTTAACAGGGAAGGTACTTAACTTAACTTACTCTACTGAGACAGATGACTGCTCTGTAGGAACTAGTTTCCCTGCAATGCAAACCCGGAATAAATAGAAACCTCATCCTCAGACGTTCATTGTGCATTGATTGAAATCAGGTGTTTCAAATCGTCAAGACGCATGCAGTGCAAGCAATCCACAGGACCAAGACGAAGGAAGTGAAATAAAATTGTAATTAATACCTGTGAGAAAATATACTTTAAAAGCAAATTTCAATGAAAAGAATATCTCTGATTGATTAAAATTCTTCTAGTGTTTAAAATTAAATTACTTAGTTGGTGCATTTTGTACTTTCAGTTAAAAATGAAAGTTATATGATGTAAAATGATAGATACAGTACTTTTTTCCATTAGGCCCTAAATCTTTGAGGGCACACTTTTTAAGATGGAAATGGGCCCTGTTAGTTTCACCTTGTGCAATCCTTATTTTTCAACATGCAAAACATGTATTCCTTGTAATATATGGTGGGGAGCAGCTTAGGTATTGTTTGCTTAAGCTTTTTCAGCATATGTCAGTCAGTGAGCTCTGCAGTGTGAAAACAAGAGCTGCCAAAGTGATAAGAAAGATGCATTGTTGGGTAGTGCTGTTTGAGCCATTTATTGTGACATTCCTGGAGCCCTGATGTGTAAAGAAAGGGGTGGCCCTAAACAAATATTACAGCCTCTAAGAAATTTCCAACTTAAACAATAATCTTTTTAAAGGCTCTGAAAAGGACCAAAAACAGACCACATATTCAAAGAAAAAACAAGCAAACATTTGAACATTTGAAGCATTTCATTTTTTTGCACTTGTTGTCAAGAATACGTACAATTATCCTAACTAAAGACAAAATTTAAGGCTGCATTAAAGGCACTAGAGATTTCCTCACTTAAATGAATATGCAGGTGCATCTCAAGACAGAATACTGTGAAAACGTTTTTTTATTTTTAAATTGTCAATCATTTCAGAAAGTGAAACTCATAGTACATAGGTTCATTTCAGTGAGATATGTCAAGTCTTTATCCATCCATTATCTTTTTACCCACTTCTTCCTTTTTGGGTCACGGGTGGTCACTGGTGCCCATGTCCAGCCATCACTGTGCAAGAGGCATCCATCACAGGGACACAAAGTGACAAACGAGACAGTCATTCACTCTCTCACTCACTCCTAGGGACAATTTATTTATTAATCTTTATTTAACCAAAGTCCATTGAGATCACATATCTCTTTTGCAAGGGAGGCCAAAAGGCAGCCTAACATGCATGTTTTGGTATGTGGGAGGAAACCGGAGTACCTGGAGAAAACCCACACATACACGGAGAGAACATCCAAATTCCACCCAGAAAGGCCCCCAGCTGGGATTTGAACCGGGGTGACCTACTCACTGAGAGGTGGCAGTGTTACCATTATCAGCAAGTCCAAGTCCTCATCCTGTCAACTTGACCCATTTCCCACAGTTCTTGTTAAATCCTGTCTCCCGTCTCTGCTCCCTATCATCACTAATATCATCCACTCCTCCCTAACCTCTGGCATTGTTCCCACAGCCTTCAAATCTGCTGCCATCACCCCCATCATCAAGAAACCAGGTCTTGACTTTACCAACTTCAGTAATCTTCGTCCGATCTCCAATCTGCCCTTCATCTCCAAGATTCTTGAAAAAACTGTTGCTAGTCAACTTCACTCACACCTGTCCAACAACAACATTTATGAAGAGTTTCAATCTGGATTTCGCCCCCACCATAGCACCGAAACAGCTCTAGTAAAAATTACTAACGACCTTCTTCTTGCTGCTGACTCTGGTCTTCTGTCCATCCTCATTCTTCTTGATCTAAGTTCTGCCTTCGACACCATCTGTCATTCTATCCTCCTCAACAGACTAACCTCCATTGGCATCTCAGGTACCCCGTTAGACTGGTTCACCTCCTATCTCTCTGACCGCACTCAATTCATTCAGCTTAAATCCTTCCGTTCCCAGTCTTCCCCTGTCTCCACGGGTGTCCCCCAAGGCTCTGTCCTCGGACCCCTCCTCTTCATCATTTACCTCCTTCCTCTAGGTCACATCTTCCGCAAATACGGCATCCATTTCCACTGTTATGCTGATGACACACAGCTCTACTTGTCATCAAAACCTAACTCCACCCACCCACCCTCCATCCTCACCGACTGTCTCATTGAGCTAAATCACTGGTTTTCTAACAATTTCCTTCAACTAAACAGTAACAAAACAGAAATCATTCTTGTCGGTACCAAAAACTCTATTTCAAAATCAGAACATCTTCTCGTCCCCCTTAACAACTCTCTGCTATCCCCCTCCCCTCAGGTCAAGAGTCTCGGTGTCATCCTCGACACCACTCTCTCCTTCACTTCACACATCAACAATATTACTCGGTCTGCCTATTTCCACCTCCGTAATATTAACCGTCTCCGTCCTTCTCTCACACCCCGCTCCACAGCCATCCTGGTGCACAGTCTTGTGACTTCCCGTATTGATTACTGCAACTCCCTTCTCTACGGCCTCCCCAACAAATCTCTCCACAAGTTACAGATGGTCCAGAACTCAGCTGCCCGTGTCATCACTCAAACCTCCTACTATAACCACATCACTCCTGTCCTGCAGCAGCTCCACTGGCTCCCGGTTAAATCACGCATCATCTTCAAAATTCTACTCCTCACGTTCAAAGCTATCCACAACCTTGCCCCTCCTTATCTATCTGACCTCCTACAAATCTCCATCCCATCACGCTCTCTCAGATCCTCCTCTTCGCTACATCTCCATGTACCCTCTGCCCGCCTCTCCACCATGGGGAGCAGGGCCTTCACCTGCTCTGCCCCTCACCTCTGGAACGCTCTACCGCCAGACCTTCGAAACACCACCTCCCTTTCTCTGTTCAAGACTGCTCTGAAAACACATCTCTTTAGACTAGCTTATCATTAACTTTACTAAATGTATTTTTATTATTTTGCATTTTATAATCTTTATGTATTTTATATTTCAATTTGTCACTGATAATGTTTGAACTGTATTGGTTTGTTAAGTGTCCTCGGGTGTCCTGAAAGGCGCTTTTAAATAAAATGATTATTATTATTAATATTATTATTATTATTATTATTATTATTATTATTATTATTATTATTATACCATCTGAGCCACCATGCTGTCTGTCAGGCCTTTATTTCTTGTAATTTTGATGATTATGGCTTACAAATATTGAAAACACAAAATTCAGTGTCTAAGAAAATTAGAATATTGTAAAGATGTTTAGTTTTGTAAACTCCTGATGTCACACCCTGATCAGCTGATTAACTTCTAGACATGAGCTACAAATGTCTCATTCCTCAATCTGAGCCACTCCTGAAACAGAGACATCAGAAGTGTCTTAACTGATGAGGAGAAAAAACTAAATAAAAAGAACTGGACTGTTGCTCAGTGGTCCAATGTCTTCTTTTCAGATGAAGGTAAATTTAGCATGCCATTTGTAAATCAAGGTTTCAGAGTGTGGAGGGAGAGTGGAGAGGCCCAGAATCCACGTTGCTTGAAGTCCAGAGTGAAGTTTCCACAGTCAGTGATGGTTTGGGTCCACGTCCTCTGCTGGTGTTGGTCCACTGAGTTTTCTGAAATCCAATCAACGCGGCATCTACCAGGACATTTTAGAGATTTCATGCTTCCTTCAGTTGTCGAGCTTTATGGAGATGCTGATTTAATTTTCCAGCAGGACTCAACTCCTGCGTACACTGCCAAAGCCAAAAGCTGGCTGTGGAATATTCCAATTTTTCTGAGACACTCAATTTTGATTTTTTCATAATCTGTAAGCCATAATCATCACAATTACCAGTACAAGAAATAAAGGCTTGAAATGTTTCACTCTATGTGTAATGAATATATTTAATACAGTATATGAGTTTAACTTTCTGAAATGATTGACAAAAAAAGAACATTTTGACCAATGTCTAACTTTGCAATTATAACTTGTGAAATGGCAGGGAAATTAAATGGCTTATTTTACTTTCAGCTAATTTCCATTTTAGTCCAAGATTAATATTGTTTTTTGTTGTTGAGAATGGTCAATGGAAAAGTTTACAAGGCAGTGGTGAGACCAGCTATGTTGTATGGTCTGGAGACAGTTGCATTGACAAAAAGGCAGGAGAAAGAACTGGAAGTGGCAGAAATGAAGATGCTGAGGTTCTCCTTAGGAGTGACAAGGATGGATAAGATTAGGAATGAGATCATCAGAGGTACAGCACATGTGGAACAACTGGGAGATAAAGTCAGAGAGGCCAGACTGAGATGGTTTGGACATGTCCAGAGGAGGGACAGTGGGTATATTGGTAGATAGGTGTTAGAAATGCAGCTGCCAGGAAAACGACAAAGAGGAGATATATGGATGAAGTTAGAGAGAACATGGAGTTTGTTGGAGTGAGGACAATGGACACAGAGGACAGAGCAAGATGGAGGAGGATGATTCAAGATGGAGGAGGATGACTCACTGTGGTGACCCCAGAAGAGGAAAAGATGAAACAACAACAAGAAGAAAACGAGTTTGTTGAGATGCTGCTTTCAGACAAACAGCAAATAAAACACATGACTTGGAAGAACAAAACCAATTTTCTCAGTGTATCTCAAAAATTTATGTTATTTTAAAAAAAATGGTAGGACAGCATTACATATTCTGACATGGAAAGTATTTGCAGAGTGCACCTTTATTTGGGTTCAAGAGTCTTGAAGATGAAATGAATTAATTTCCTCTGTTTAGTTTTGGGATACATCTTTACTTTTAAGAAGTAATCCATATACTTACATTAAAAACAGTTAAACTTACTTGTTTCAGTTTTTTTTTTGGTCAAATCTCCCTTAGTTGACTCTGCACTTACAAGTACTTGGCACCCTTTAACCTGACATGTGCTATTATTCAAAGGGGCAACAGATATCAGAAGGCTTTTATGTCTGATGGCTACTGAAGGGGAGTTGTCTGTTTGTCTGTATGATAAAGCTTATCTGAAAGCATTCAAGTCACATGTTTTATCTGATTACGGTATTCAAGACAAGTCATCAGTGTGAAAACCGTTCCGTCCAACCCAGAGGAACCAAACAAAATAATGTACTGCTTGGTAACCTTATCAATAGTACCAAGTAATTGTGCTGGGAGTTGGAATGTGACACTAATAGCATGCTTAGCCACACACCTATAAAGCCATAAAACTTTGCTTGCTCTCTTCCTTTCTGTGCACATTCTTCATTAATTATAAACCTTGAAGCAGAAGAAAGAGCAACATGGGTCTGTGAACATGCACAAAATAATATACTTTGGAACGCTCCAAGGGTCAGATGCTGTGATCCTAGACAAACTGTTAAAAATGTTTGCTATTTTTATCCACTTGCCTGGATCAGGATGATTAAAAATAGAACATAATTTGGTTAATGCAAAATAGAGGAAATGCATTATTTTCTTTTATTTAAAAACTCAGTGTAATCTGCTTCTGAGTGTTTGGTTTAAGAAAACAAGTGTTTCATTAAAGGATGTTTGCTGAAAGTGTTGACTAAGCAGGTCCCAAGAGATGGCTTTCAGTGAGCAAAGAAACACAAATGAACAACCTTTAATATCTTACAGGTCTAATTCCAGTTGTACATCTTTAAGATAATCTTATTAAAAATTACTGTTTTGAAGATTTTTTTTACGTAGACAGAAAGTCTGAGCACTTTGAGGTTGAGTGGTCGGCACGCTTCTTCAGCATCTATGAATGAATGATCCGTCAACAATGAAGCTCAGACTTTCCACTTTAAAGAGATTTTGTGTTTGAAGAACTCTCAGTTTGTTTTTCTTAACTGTTGCAGCATTTACTCTCTTACAGACTGGACTATGACATTAGCTTTGTGTCATAAGAAGCTGTTTTCCACTTCTGTGGCTTTTGATTGTAGTGGCTTCGGGCTTAAAGCTGATTTCTCAGAGTCGAACCAGAACAGCTGATAGTGACGTCTAACATACAGAAAACTACCAGTTACTCCAGAAGCTGCTAAAATAACGTAAAAGCCATCACTTTTGTGTACAAAAATGTGCATCTATTCAAGGCTGGATCAGGGGTGTCCAATCCTGGTCCTCCTGGGCCACCATCCTGCATGTTTTAGATGTTTCTCCACTCCAACACACCTGATTTAGATCAACTGGTGAATAATAGGCCTATACAGGTAGTCCCCGACTTATGAACAAGTTCCGTTCCTACGCGCCGTCGTAACTCGAAAATCGTCGTAAGTCGGAAAATACGTCCAAACGGCACCTCATACGTACAGTACAGGTACTTTATTTTACCAAGCACTTAGCCTATCCTAACACAGTACCCTACATAATTATCAATAACCACATACATTTAGGAGCCATAATGAAGGAAAAAAAGAGTTAATAACCTACTGGTATGCTGGTGAATTCTTCCTCTGTCTGTTAGCATGTTAGCTCGTTGCACCTCCGAGCTCTGCAGCTTCCTGCAGCTTCACGCGGTCCAGAGCGTTTACAGCAAGGTCTGTTAGCTCTTGCTCCTCCGGTCCAGCTCCGCTGTTTCTGCCGACTCCATCCACCCGTCCATCCTACAGTAAGGTTCGCATCCATCCTACAGTAAGGTCCGCACCTTTTGTTTACGACGTAAAACCGCCTCCTAACCTCCTCTGCTCCGGTCTTTTTCACCCGACAAGTGTTAGCAGTATGCCACAGTATGGTGACTATTGTCTACCGAATCTTAGAACAATAAACCAATAATACAAAAAAAGTGCCAAACTAGTATTACATTTCAAAAGTGTATGTGTGTAACATGACCGGTTTAATAATGTAATTGCTCAGTCAACTCAGTGCATGTATACATATGGATATGTACATATACACATTCCAAAATGCATTTATTAAATCTGTAACTATATGTACCGGTATGTCCCGTCGTCGTTGCGTTATCACATAGCAGAGTCTCTCCCAAATGGTTGGTTGCTGCTACGCGGCGAGCAGCCAAACTAGGTCAAAGTTCAATTTGTTGAACTCGGGCAACGGCTGCTCTGGACGCGCCGCGTGCGCGAAAAAGAACTGCCGCACCATGCCGCGCTGCTTAAACTGCTCAAAACGTGCCGCGTCACGCTGCGCCACTCCTCGATGCCCGGCCACATATACTTTGCATGTAAACTGGCTGCTTTGGCTGCTCGAAACGCGTTTGGTGTGTAGCCGGCATAAAGGAGGCCATCTTTGGCCATCATGCATTTATTAAATCTGTAACTATATGTACCGGTATGTCCCATCGTCGTTACGTCATCACATAGCAGAGTCTCTCCCAAATGGTTGGTTGCTGCTACGTGGCGAGCAGCCAAACTAGGTCAAAGTTCAATTTGTTAACTCGGGCAACGGCTGCTCTGGACGCGCCGCGTGCGCGGAAAAGAACTGCCGCACCATGCCGCGCTGCTTAAACTGCTCAAAACGTGCCGCGTCACGCTGCGGCCGTGGTGTAGTGGTAATGGCAGTCGTCTCCCGATCGGAAAGTTGGCGGTTCGACTCCCGGGACCCGCACCATGTGTCGTTGTGTCCTTGGGCAAGACACTTAACCCTGAGTTGCTCCCGGTAGGACTGGAAAGCACCTTGCATGGTAGTCTGCCGCCACCGGTTTATGAATGTGTGTAGCATTCAATATATGTGTAGCACTTTGAGATTTTCAGTAATGAAAAGTGCGTTATAAATTGAATTAATTATTATTATTATTATTATCTTTGTGAAAAGAAACCATCCATCATTGAACAGAGGTGGAGGCCTCCGTGTTCAACTGTCCCCCTCTTACAATGCTGTTATTGCTAGTATCATTCATCTCCTTGTAAATAGCAAACAACCATCAGGGTGCTAAAGATCCATTGTTAGGCTCATGGTCCTCCTTGATCATGTGAGCAGCCAGTTTTAGTTGTCAGCAGCAAACTGGTTGATGCACTATGACAAGGTGCTATTTATAAGACTGAGCTGAATACAGCTCCTCAGACTGAAGACGTCTTTCGGAGGAAAGACGAAACGTTTCTACATTGTTTTTTGTTTTTTTTAGTTTAGTTTTTTTGAATGTCCAGAGGACCAGACTTGACTTTTTTAGATTTTTCTACCTGGATTATTGAGCATGCATCAGGATAAGTCTATGGATGGCTTTCAATTTGTTTATTTTTTAGCAGCACAGAAAGGTGGGCAAACAGACCACTTTAATAATATTTATAGATCCAAGAGCATTTCCTTTCAGATGTACCGGTAGTACTTATAGAGGTATGGGTGTGGTGGTCATACAACACCATCTCGTAAAACAGAAAAAAATGTTTCTACAAAACTAGTTGAACATGAGCTGACTGCTATAACCTGGCCCAGTGACTGAGAATTAGCACTAAAACAAGAAAAAATAAACTCTATGTAAGGTCATGTGTATTTGAAGTTATGCAAGTTTCACAAAGAAAAACAAGTTTACAAGATTTTTTTATACAT
>JBBPBX010007416.1:34632-49760 GCA_038048925.1 Garcialebias charrua
AATTTTACATATACAGTAGCCTACTTACCTTAGATTTAGTGTGATAAGAGTTGACAGTCATTTACAACCCATACTCCAAGCTCTATCATGCAAGATCAAATAAGATGCTGCATTATCACACAAGATTGCACATTGGAATTTTTAATTTGACAAAAATAGCTATAACACTGTCATTTCTCAACATGAGATGATCTTATTCTGAAACTCTACATTAAAGGTGGTGGGCGTTGTGAATTCCTTTAAGGAAGAGGACCAGACCTGTACCTGTATTGTACAGACCTGGGGTGGCTGTGGCTGAGTGGTTAGAGCAGCTGTCCACCAATGCAAAAGTTGGGGGTTCAATTCCACCAGCAGTCATATGCCAAAGTGTCTCTGGGTAAGACACTGAACCCCTCATTACAGAGTGACACATTCTTCACTGAATTTTGCCTGCTTAAAATCAGTTGTTTCTGTAAAGTTTGAACAGAAATTGTTGGTTTCGTAACATTTTTAGTCATTTTACAACCACGCCCCTCTGTTCTTTCCCATATCTAAACTGAAAAGAACCAAATGCATCCAATTCAATGTGCTCCGATGACTGATAGGTTTGGCAGGGTCTCGGGTCTCAAACTGAAATCGTTTTGGTTGTGCTCTCCAAGATTTGATTCGCTCACCCAACCAGCCGAGACCACAGCTTGTGATGAGGTGCTGGTCTCCAGCAGTGCTATAGAAATCACATCCACACTTGTTTCACCTTAGCTGAGGCACACAGGGAAAAAAAGAATGCATAACAGGCAGAGAGACCCACATAGGGTAAGCGAAAGAGAGGGATAAAGATAATGGGGGAGAAGTCTTGGATCTTCAGGCAGGAAGGGTGCTTGCTCTAAATTCGGTGCAGTGAAGCATAGGAGAACAATCAAAGCTTTCAAACACATACAGACGCACACACACTTAATCCTTGTATAGTTTCTGCTGTGTTTTAGCTCCTTCCTGTGATTTACCTTTTTTTCCCACACAAAATGCTGCAGCTTTAGTTTTGTCTGCCTACTGGACTTCAAGAGCAGCACCTACATTTCCATTAGGCAGGAAGAAAACCAGTGAAACGCGGAAGGCTTGTTGCAATCTAATTTCTGAGCAATCTGCATATATTCAAACAGCAGCATAAGCTGTCTGAATATATGCAGATGTGCATAGGCCCTAGGCTGGCCCTGCATTCCCTGACATGAAGAATACTTTTTCCCTACTCAGTAAAGGGAGCAGATACAACAGCATTCTGAAACTCTTATTATGCTCTGAAGTTCTGTCTTTGCCTGCAGCGTCCAACCTATGCACCTTTTAGTCCAGCCCGGCTGCAACAGATAACAGAGCGGCTGCAACCAGGTCCACATCTGAATGTCAACCGTCAAATATCAGAGGAGAAGCTACAAATGCTGCAGCAACGTCAGATGCGTACAGACGCACATTATCTCCACACGGAGCAGTTCTGATAAGGGGAACAAAAGCCGAAGGAATTTTAATCATCACGATATCTGAATGGCATTAATTCACAAGTTGCCTAACACAGGCCTGAAAGTAAAATGAACACAGTTCATAAGAGATGCAGAACAGTCATGGCTGATGGTATGTTAAAATAATTGATGCAGTGCTTTTATTCATGCAAATACAGTACTGGCTAATTTGTAATTATCTGAAATTTGTAATTATCTGAGTGGGCGCATGTTATGAATTTTCTTAAAATCATTCCCCCAGTGTCAAACTAACAACATCCATTTAAAGGTGCTAGGAGTAATGAGGAAATCAGAGTCTGCAGTACTTTATTGAAGGATAAGATAATGGTGTTTCAGGCATTCCAGGAATGCTACGGTACATCATTATTGGTTTTAGTCACCACTGATTTGGAGTCAGTGCAATTTTTATGAATGTTTAATCTGTTTCTTAATAGAAAAAAACTCATAGTTTTAGCTAATTGTAAAATAAACTAGATAAATTGCACTTCCTGTGAAAGTGCAGTGTGAATGCTTATTGCTGAAGAACTTGCTGAAAAACAGATGAATTTAGCTAAAGAAAATGCTGAAATGTAGATGTTCATTCATTCAACCTTTATTTAGTCAGGTAAATCTTATTGAGCCTCATGGCTCATTTACGAAAGCGACCTGCTAAAACTAAAGAACGATGAACAGCAATGGTAGAATTTCCTTAAACAATAAACAATAAACAATAGAAAACAAAAGAGAAAAAAAACAAAAGAAATACATTTTTTTTAAACAAGTATCAAAAAACTAGCAAAACATTAATAAAACATATAGATGTACTGTATATGTATAAGCCTAAATTAGAGCAGAAAGAACAAATGTTTCTTGAAATACCCTGATGTATGCTCAATAATCCAGGTAGAATAATCTAAAAAAGCTAAGTCTGGTCCTCTGGACATTCAAAAAACAACAACAAAACAAAGCAAAAAAACTGTAGAAACGTTTCGTCTTTTGTCCGAAAGACTTCCTCAGTCTGAGAAGCTGTACATGTATTCAGCTCAGTCTTATAAAAGAAGCACTGTGCTTCTTTTATAATGGTATACCCAGACCGAACAGCGTTTCAACTTCAAAAAAGCTCGTCACGCACGCAAGTGGACGCACTGGACCCAAAAGTGGTGTCCAGACCAGAACGCAAAGCTGCGGCGGTGTGGCGGCGGGGGGTGTGGGAGGAGCTTACCGGTATACCGAGTTCCTCACTGCACTCCGCCAGGCAAGGAGCTTTTTATTTCTGTCTCTGTAGAGCAGACTTGACTGGTCGTGAAGGACTTGTCGCGAACACACAGCTACAATGAGTTTCTCTTCCATAGTACACGACTTCGCGGGTTTTTTCTGTGTCCCACAAACAATACGTCACATAGTTGCGCAATACCCGTCCCCTCGTTTCCGCGTCACATAGGGACTCTCCCCCTCTCTTCTCCCCCCGACTCTCCCTGATTGGTTGACACACGCGTTCACGAGTTTGAACGGCGAAATCTTCAGCATGATCAAGGCGTGCTTTGGAGGCTGACGCGGGTTCACGTGCACGGAAAAACGCTTTCCAGCACGCTCAACACGCACGTAACGTGACGCCCGATGCCAAGACACGCCTGGAAGCGCGTCCCCCATTGACTTTGCATGTAAACCGGACGCTCCTGAAGTTGAAAACGCGTTCGGTCTGGATGTACCATAAGACTGAGCTGAATACAGCTTCTCAGACTGAGGAAGTCTTTCGGACGAAAGACGAAACGTTTCTACAGGTTTTTTTTTGTTGCTTTGTTTTGTTTTGTTTTTTGAATGTCCAGAGGACCAGACTTAGCTTTTTAGATTTATTGAAATAGATTCACGTATTCACGGTGAGTAGAAATGAGAACATAAATTATGAAATCAGCTAAAAATGCTAATATTAGCGGAAAATATCTAAAACATAGCGTATTCACACAATACAGTATGTTCTTGTTCTTATTTATGTTTTCTTATTGCTTGCATAATGCTGTTTTCATGCACTGACAGTGCTTATCTCCTTTTTTTTCTAAAACTGTTGGAGTGTGTGGATGCCAGGCTAGCCTGACAGAAGACATGCTCACCTAGTCGATAAACAATCTGAGCACCACAAAGGAACAATAGCCGCCATGCCATTGTCCGTCCTCCAAAACACATCCTTTTTAAAATGTCAAATGAAAACGCTGCCGCAAAAGGTTCAGTGTTCCATTGATTCAAAATGGGCTCATCATTTGACAACCAAGCCCAATTTATGGACTCACTCTATTTTCAATACACCGAGAAAAGTAAGAGTGAGGCCATTCAGGAAATTGAAGAAAAGTACATTAAATCTTCCTCTACTTAAACTTTTCTTTTGACAGTTTGGACAGAAGAAAAGGCAACGTGCAGCAGTGCTTTGAAATGTAGAACCTATGGCCCAAAGATGGTACAAAACAAGCTACAAAGTGGGGGGGAGTTTGTCTTTAAAAAATCTCCAAACAAACTGCAGCATTAATAATTCTTCAAGATACTTAGTGAACAGAAGAGAAACATGAAACAAAAGGCATCATAAAACAGAGAAAAGGACAACAGCGTTGTTTACAGTGTGCAACATATTTTGAAGGCTGTTAGGGTTTGGATTCAGTCAGGTTTAATATTGCTCCCTCTGTGGAGCTCAGCCCAGCCAAGCATCTCTCTCTCTGATCAAGCTGTGACTTTTTATTCCTTTGGAAGTTGTCTTCAGCAACTCCAACCACCATTCTTCTCATTATTTCTTACTGTGCACATTCATTCTGTCTTTCTTCTCCGTGTCCTGCCAGCTATTTCCCCCTGGCCCTTTCAAGCAAACACAGTACTGTATCGTTTCTGAGACTTTACATTTACCTCTCTATAAGATTCAGTCACAACCCCATATTTCTTTTCTTTAAAAAAAAAAAAAATATATATCGTTTTTTTAATATTCAAATTTGATTTATTTTGAATATTTGAATTTAATTAATTACATTTCAATAGTAACAATTTAGAGCAAAGCTATGGTAGCTTGGTGGTCAGAGCTGTGGTCTTGCAATCCTGAGGTTGCCAGTTCAAGCCCAGGTTGCATCAGGAAGGGCAGCAACCCTCTGAAGAAGGGAGCTGCTGATAGAAACATATTTACTTATCACTTCAGAATGAAAGCTTAGCTCATAAAAAAGGGAAATGTAAAATAAATAACTCATACAGTAAAATATACAGTTCAGGCTAGACAGCAGATATTTTTTATTTATTTAATTTTCAGACAGCAAAAATGGATTTATGTTTATGGCATTTTTTTAAATACATAAACTAAATTTGGTTATGATAACAAGCTCAAACATGACAAAAGAAAACACCTACAAAAACATACCAACGTTACAGTGTGTGTTTCAATTTGTGTGGGCAAAAATAAATGTGCAGAACATCCTTGTTATTTTAGATAACACAGATGTGTAATGCATATGCAAAAATTTGATACATAAAGTTTACTTACTTTAGCATAGTTATGTATAGGATTTCTTAAAGAGGCATTTTTGGTGCATTTTCAAGATGTCATAACAGAACAAATTATTTGAGCATTAAGCACTCTTGATGCAGAGTTGGATCAAATAAGTGATTTTTATTTAGTTCTTTGAACACCCAGCTGACATGATGTTACACTTCCTTTGTTTTGTATCCAGCAGCTTTATGGTATAAAGATGACCACTTATTCTTTTAATATAACTTGCAAGTTTGAAGATGATTTTCAATCAATTTCTGAACAAAACCAACTCCGAGGCAAAGCAATGATGTAAAGAATTACTGCGTGATTGGATAGAAAGCTCATCATCAATATCATCACAGCTTATTTGCACTGTTGCCTTTCATCAAGAAGGTTATGGGCTTGACTCTTAGCTGCTTTGAGTTTACATGCTCTCCCTGTGCATGTTTTCTTCAACAGCCCAAAACACATGCATGTAGTATACTTTGCTATAATTGGCAGTTGCAGGAAGAGGTTGATGACAGGGCGAGGTCACAAAGAGCAAGGAGGTTTTAGAAGACACAGAGGAGCAGAACATTAAAGGATACAGGATAATCACAAGGTTAGTCAAAGTTTCACAAGGAATAAGTTCATGAGCTGTCACTTAAAGGGGACCACAGATGCAAAATTCACTTTTTAATGTTTTTTTTACTCAACTTTGGGTATTTACTTCATAAAAAAACAGTCCTTGTGCCAAAAAAATGCACCCAGTGGTTTATTTACTCTAAGTAGATTTATTTATTTTTGATAAATACACCAGGATTCACACTTCCTGCAGTTATTGACGTCACAGGCCGTAGCCAATCACCTCAAACCTGAGTCCAGCCCCTCACCTAGCAACCCCTGGTTAGGCTCAACCCACTTCTGTATTAAACACATGACTGTTGTTTTTCATGATTTCATCTCATCTTTTGTTTATATGTTCTTAATTTCATGTGTACAGCACTTTGTTGCAGCTGTGTTTTTTTAAATGGCTTTATAAATAAAGTATAATTGTTATTTTTATATTTTAGTTCAATTTTTAGTGTATTTGCGATCGCTCCCAACGCGCAGCCGTCAAAAATTAAACGAGCGGACCCCCGGCGTAGGGACCAGCGGCAACGGGACCCTCTTCTGGCGGATGGAGCGGAGCTTCAATTGTACAGCCTCGCTGCTGCCCTCGCAGCAGCCTCGCAGCAGCGAGGACCTTCTCCTTACTGATTAATTTACGGGAGACACTTGGTGAACTTTGTTGTCTTGACTGGAACAGCGATAACTCCCAAAATCTCCGCGTGCAACGAGCGGAGCTGGCGAACACCGGAAGAGGAACAAGCTAACATTAGCTTCGGATTCGGGTGGTCTCATGCTAAAAGGAGCAGCTAATTGCGGCGCGCTCAGACGGGTTTCGGTAAGTTATCTTAAGCTAGCACTAACAGTAAGTCAAATGAGTAATAAAAAAGAGCTAATTTTAAAACAACAACACATTACAGATACTGGCTGTTACAGAGGGCGTTAACAGATCGTTGAAGGGCGTGGACTTCAAGAAACCGGTCGTTCAAAACGAAAGTTAAAAATGGCAGAATTAAAAAGGGTATAATTAATTATCTAAGAATTATTTTGTGTATTAAAATGAATTAATATTGTCAAGATAGCACACAGACATAACATAAAATTTTTAAATACCTATATGTGGTCTCCTTTAAGTTAACATAAGGTATCATAATGTTCCAGCGTTGGATGAATGTCTGGCAGGAGTTTAAATACTCAGCAGAGCATCCAAATGAGGTGCAGGTGTGGAGTGGTGGGTGATGGCAATGATCAGCAGCTGTGGAAAAAGTGATTATTGCTGGAAACTTAGGAATTCCACAGAAACACAAAAATAGTCAAATTCACATTTTTATTAAAGGCAGAATCTTATAAACGTTCTTCTGCTTTCGTCTTTTCCCTCTTCAGGGGTTGCCACAGCGAGTTATCCTCCTTCATCTCACCCTGTCCTCTGTCCTCCAAGGAACTTACCATCTGTAATAAAAAAAAGTATTTGCATGATTAGTTGTATTCATTTGCACTTCAGGTTAGGGCCTTAAAATGCTAATTTTTCCTTTTCATGATCTAAAAATATGCATCACCTTCATTCTGCAGAGATGGCTCCAACTCTAGTGTATGCATGCATATGGTATGCTATGAAGGTTATAGACAATTCTAAATTATATCTGCTTGCAAATGCTTTGCATTACAGACATAAACTCTCCTAGAAATAATCAAACCTCCCACAATTTTATTAGAGCAGTAAAGTACTGCATACTCCATATGCTGTCCAGATTATTCAATAAAATTACTGACATGAAGAAGTCATAAATTACACTACCGGCATTGTCCTGCTATACTTAACTCATTTAAAGAGGCTATTGTTGGAGGATAAAAGGAACATGCTGAGTAGCACTTAACTCTAAATGAGATGCTGTTTGATAACAAGACGTTGATGGAACACTCAACGGAAGCAGTGAGGCCATTTTCCTTTGTGGGGTCACAAAATATTTAACATCTATTTGTATGAACAAGGAACACAGTGTCAAAGGTTTTGGTTTTTATAATATTTTAATCATGATATGGATATATTAATACAGAAGTGGGTATTTCATTTTGAATGAACCCTTACTATGGATGATTTATCTTCTATAATAAATAAATACTGATATTCTGTATATTAAAATGCTAACCTTTTTAATTATATACTTTATAACCAGTGAGCTTAACATTTGAGTTTTAAAAATATACCCTCATCATCCATAGGTGTTTAGCAGTGTGTTTTCAAAACTTTGTTTATTCCAACCATCATGGCTTTATATTAATGCAAGCACAGGGAAGTAAATAAATGTACTCTATACTTCTTGCAAATAACAAATATTCTAATAAATGTGTTAAATAGCTTAAAACAAGGTGTTGTTGAGGAGGTAGAAATTACCCAACACATGTAAAAGATTCATGTTCGGGTAGAGTTTGAACAGTCGGGACAACTCTGGTGAAATCCTGATGCAGTCATTATGTGCATTATGTTTAACCATTCCAAGTTACCTCTTTGATATATTCTAACTAAAATATATGAAAAAATATTAGTGGACTAGTCAGTCTGTACATCCATGCTTTATGATGTGCCTTTTATGATGTGGTTTTCAAGCCTCAGCAGCTCTGTGATAAATTATTTTGTCCCAGCAGGCATCTGCTTGTGTTACCGTTGGGCCAGATTAATGAACTGAACCTGAATGTAGTCACAATCAGATTAATGACTACATTCAGCAACAAAATGACCAAATTCAAAAGAGAGAAAGGGAAACAGGAGGATGTTACAGCCAGTGATCAGCAGCTGGATTGGCAGATAGCAGAGGTCAGAGAATGTCCAGTGGAGGTTAAAGGAAGATATTAACCAAGAACAAAAACGTTGTGAAGATGTCTGGACCATAGATGCCTACATGATGACCGGCTGTTGTTGTCATACAGAATATGCCATGTTGTCTACCATGGTGCTCTAAGATTCATAACTGGCTGTGATTATCGTACCCACCACTGCACCCTGTATTCACTGGTTAACTGGACATCATTAACCTCACGCAGACTCTTCCACTGGTACATTTTCATCTTTAAATCACTTCTTGGTCTGCTGCCCTCATACATCTCCTCCTACATGTCTTTGCGTGAGTGCAGCTACAGTGTGCGCTCTCAGGACATGATCACCTGCAGTGTTCCGTCAGTGAGGACTGAACTTGGAAAAAGGGCCTTCTCCTACTCTGCTCCTGCTTCCTGGAATATCTTACAAAAAGATTTGAAGCTCTCGGCCCTGACCTCTCTAAATGGTTTTAAGAATCTTTTGGAATCCTGGCAAAAACCATTGCAGATATGTTCTTGTTTTTGATTTTGTACATCTACCTTGTGGTGTTTTGCTAGTTTTGATACTTTGCATTTCACTTTCTATTTCTCTCCTATGTTTTTTTTTTCTGTTGTTTGTTGTTTAAGGAAATTCTACCATTGCTGTTCATCATTCTTTAGTTTGTAGCAGGTCACTTTTGTAAATGAGCCCTCGAGGCTCCATGAGATTTACCTGAGGTTGAATGAATGAATGAATGAATATGAACCTTAATCTGAATGTTTACTTGAATGCAATTCACAGATGGGTAACTGGGAGGCAAAGATCAGGATGAGTCTCGACAAGGCACAAAGAGCAGTTAGACTCCTCAATGTAGGAACAGAGTTCCTTTATCTAAAATTAAAGTATCCAGACTGTCATAAAAGTGGAATACACAGAGTGAAAGGACTGAATATGAACAACTCAACAACAGGAAGGCAAGTTCAGTGATTTTATTTACAGTGAATAATATCAAAGGTAATGTCGAGAACCTAGTCGTAGAATGGTTGATAGAGAGGGACTGGTTCTAATCATCCTGTGCGAACAAGAAGTTGTCCAGAGTGGAGTGCAGTTTCTAGTGGCTGGAAGGTGAGAAAAAAAGCTGAGGAGTTCCACAAGGAGGTTTCTAGAGTTTCACCAAGGAAGGAAGTCCAGGAACAGGTAAGTCTCAAGAGGTTCACTGGAAACCACAAAAGACACAGGTAAACATTCTACTGTTTACATTTATTTACACTACTCTAATATCTACACCACTGCTGGTACATATACAGTGTGCTCTGAACGGTCTTATTTAGGGATGCCCAATGTGCCTTACTGCATATGCCACTTTTTGCCTCTATAACAACATCAACTACTACCTCATACATATACTGTGTACATTGACTCATACGCTGCTTTGCCACTTTGCAAATGTCAATGCTAGAAACCTTTAGTTTATTTTAGTTATACTTTTTATACTCTTTTTTTTGTGCTAGTATGCAAAAACTCAGGACAGTATTATGTTCATTAAATGTTTAATGTTTTAGTTTTAGAGTTGGTGTGGATTTTCATGCTCTTGCACCGCTATGCAAAAAAAAAAAAAACTCAGGACAGTGTTAGTTTTACTATTTTATGCTTATGTCTATTATTATATGTTTCAGTGTTTCAATGTTTAGATGTTTACTGTTGCACCGAGGGACTGAGAGAAACGCAATTTCGGTCCTGTGTATGTCCTGTACAGTACATATTGCAGATCTGACAATAAAGTTGACTTTGACTTTGACTTTGACTTTGTAAGTTTTCTTAGGATATTTAATGGCTAGAAACAATTGGCCAACCATTGGCAAGTTAATGCTCCAGTGTCAAAGAGAAGTCATCAGCTGCCTTGTATATGCTGTGCATCAAGGAGATTGTTTGCAGGTGTGGTAGTTGGCACCCTCTACTGACCTCAGGACAGAAGTGAAACTGGAACTCCCACACAGTATTTTTCAAGTTCTAGTAATTTTACAGAATATTTGCTTGTTCCCTTATCAGTCAGTCACTCGGTGCAACACTATTGCTATGGGAAATTGCGCCCCCGCGCGATTACCTGAAGGAATACATTCACGCCTTTACGGCAGGGGGCGTCAGCGCCACCCCAGAGACCCCGCCCTCTGGGTACTTAAGGCGCGGACGCCCATCCTCTTTTTGCCCTTCACCTCACTAAAACCTGAACTTCGTGGGACTTCTCTGTTGTCTCATCGCTCGACTAGAGGTGAGCTTGCTCACCCTACGCTGAGCGTACAGGGAAATTTCCTGCATGTTGCTGGGCTGGCGAAAGCTAGTCCAGCGTTTTCTACTTAACCTCTAAGCTTTTCTTCTCTCTCCGCAGCTGCTTCGCTCGACGGCGCTAACTACATCACAACGCTCCCTGCTAACAAGTAGCAGGCTAGCCAGCGAAAGTGACGCGACAGAGAGGACATCTTCGAACAAAGGAAAATAGGAACAACCTCGACGCTTCTCAGACATGGGAATAAGGGAAAATGGAAGACAAAGATTCAGAAGAAAGCCAACAGGATGGCGAGCCCTTGCTCGCGTCCCTGCCACAGCGGCTGTGGCTACTCCCTGTTGGCGACGGACACCCACGAGGCCTGTCCCGTCTGCCTGGGTATTCTGCACGTGAGAACAGCATTGGAATCCCCCGACTCCTGCCCACACTGCAGTCGGATGCCGGCGGTCGTGAGAAAGTGCCGTGCGGACGCACTGGCCAAAGCCATGGAAAAGGCTGTGGTGCGGGAGGCCGCAGGCCCAACAGAACCACTCGCTCCCGAACAAGAGCTCGAGAACACAGACCTGGAATGCAGCGGTCAGGTCGGGGGAGAGAACGGTTTGGACACATCGGTCCCGGTCGAGGACTCAACGCTCGAAGAGTCTGACCAGGAAGCCGAGTATGATTACGAGGAGGAAAGTGGGGATTCCTCCCAGAACCTGGCGCAAGTACTGTCGGAATTGGACGTGTCGGTCCCTGCTCTGTTTGACTTGTGCCACAGGGCCGCGGACGCACTACAGATTGCGTGGCCAGACCCCACGCCTCGCCAACAGGTTACGAGGCTGGTGGGAAATTATTTCTACGCGAAACAGCAGCCGACGACGAGGCAGAGAATGCCCATCTTTACGGACTTCCTGATGGAGCTCATGCGATCCTGGGCTGAACCCGGAGCTCCCATGACACTGCCGCTCTCCCGGTTTCTGGATGTCGCCGGGATGGAGGCAGCAGGACTCGCCAGCACCCCACAGATAGAGGAGATGCTGGCGGCTCATCTGGCTCCCGCAACAGCGGGTGCGAAGCCAGCCCTGTCCAGCAAGGCCTGCCGCACGTCGAAAAAAACAGCTCGATAAGTGCTACCGGGCTCAGGGCTTCGTGGCTCGTGCGATGGACGCTTCGACCATGATGCAGGCGTACCTAGCAGAAAAGCTACAGGAGCTCCAGGTAACAACAAAGGACCAGGCCATAGTAGAGGCCCTGGAGGAGGCCCGCAGGGCCTCTGACTCCGTGCTCCGCATGATGGGGACAATAGCCATCACACAGGGCAGAGCAATGGCGGAAATGGTTGTCGCTCAGCACCACCTGTGGATGACTTTAACGGACCTCCCGAAGGGCCAGAGGTCCCTTTTTCTTCAACACCCGATCTAGCTGACAGGTCTCTTTGGAGGAGCTCTGGAATGTATCTAGGCCAGGCTGGAGCAAAGGCGTAAACAGGCAGAAGCCCTCCGTGAGGGGCTGCCAAGGAAAAGTTTTGCCCCCCCCCCAGGGAGGCCATACGTCGCCCTCTGCAGAAGAGACCTGCTGGTGACCAAGGGCCTTTTCATTGCCAGGCGGCTCGGCCTAGGACCTCTTCGATGAACCCAGGTGGGAAGCAGATTCGGGCCTGATGAAACAGGCCGAATTCATAATTTTACAGGTTTGCCCGCCCATGTCGTACGGGAACCGAACTCTTTGAGCCCAGACTTCGTTTGTAAAACGTTACAAGGAGCTGGTGACATGTGTGTGCGCACTAAACATGACTCATCTACTGTATTTGTAATAAAAACAAGCACTGTTTCATCCATACACAACAATAAAAGTACCAAAGCACAGACTGCCCTAGTTCTTGACTCGAGCCCCATTTTTGTGAAACACAAACTACTAGGTCAGACTATGAACCACAGTAGGACGCACAACTGAGACAGTCAGACCTCGCAACGTCCTCTGTTGGACAGACCAGCTTGCTCGGGAGCACGCGAGAGGGGTCAAAGGCCACCTCTCCCGTACACACACAAAATAAACAACAGATTAACATGCCTTCCAGGCTCACGGCGCATGCACAGGCCTGGAGAGCGTGTCTGCCAAATGAATGGATCATGACGACAGTGCGTCATGGGCTCAGGCTGCAGTTCCTCAAATGACTGGCCCCTTTCACAGGGGTGCTGCAGTCGAATATCAACCTAGCACGCGCACACGTGCTGAGGGAGGAAGTATCAACGATGCTACAGAAAGGAGTAATAAGTGTTGTCCCGAAACACAAACTATGCTCCGGTCACTACAGCAAGTACTTCCTGGTGCCCAAAAGAGATCAGTACTTGAGGTCGATCCTCGATCTCAGGACGCTGAACAAGAGAATAAGAACATTTAAGTTCAAGATGCTTACACTGCGGCAGGTCCTCCAGTCTGTGAGACCAGGAGACTACGCATGTACAGTGGATTTAAAGGACGCCTATTTCCACGTGGGCGTGTGGAGGAGGCACAGAAATTACATCCGCTTTGCATTCGAAAGAAAAGCATATGAATTCAAGGCCTTACCCTTCGGTTTAAAGACTGCTCCTCGTACATTTACAAAATGTCTGGACGCAGCACTGGCCCCTCTCAGGAATCAAGGGGTCAGAATTATGAATTACCTGGATGACCTCCTGATTCTGTCCGGAAGCAGAATGCAGTCTCAGTCGCACTCCCGTAGGGTGATCTCTCACCTGGAGGCTCTCGGTTTTGTCATAAACCTGCAAAAGAGCGACCTGACTCCATCACGGGTTACCGTATTTCTGGGAGTACAGGTCGACACCATCTGGTACAGAGCATGGCTCTCGGAGGAACGCATTTCCTCAATTCACCATTGCCTGGCAAAGTTTAGATTGAATCAGCGGATCCCCCTAAAAACATGCCAATGCCTCTTAGGCCTCTTGCTGACGGCCATACCCTGTGTGCCACACGCATTGTTGACAATGCGGGCCTTACAAATATGGCTAAACCAACAAACACAACCTGCCCCGTTTAGGCAAGCAGGAAAAGTTTGGATCGGTTCAGAGTGCCTGAGGGCCTTAGAACCATGGAGAGACTTGTCCGTATTCACGGAGGGGGTCCCGTTGGGACGGGTGTCATCCCGTGTGGTCATCACGACAGACGCCTCGAAAACAGGATGGGGGGCAGTCTGCAGAAATCAGAATGCCCGAGGCCTTTGGAAAGAGCAGGAAGCGAGATTACACATCAACTTCCTGGAATTGTTGGCCGTATTCCTGTCAGTAAAATACTTTTTTGGTAAAGGTCTGATTGCAGGGCAGCATGTCCTAGTAAAATCAAATAACAGAACCATGGTGTCCTTCATCAACAGGGAAGGAGGGACAAGATCCCGAGCTCTACTCGGTCTAACACAAAGACTGCTAACGTGGTATGTCCCGAGAATATTGTCGCTCAGGGCGACTCATATTCCGGACGAACTGAACTACGGAGCGGATGCCCCCTCAAGAGGGCCTCTCCTGGCATCGGAATGGAGGCTGAGCCCACGGATCGTGGATCAGGTCTGGTCACGATTTGGGAGAGCCTCTGTAGACCTGTTCGCATGCAGGGCCAGCTCACAATGTGACCTCTACTTCTCTCTAAAAGAAACAGATGCACCATTGGGAACGGATGCTTTGGCCCATGATTGGCCAGCATAGGTGCTGTATCACGCTTTTCCACCTGTCCCTCTGATTCAGGTGACGCTGGAATATGTACACAAGGGAGCCCTCTCCCTGATACTAATAGCCCCCAGGTGGCCACAGAAACCGTGGTTCCCGGAGCTGATCTCAATGTTGTCAGGGATACCATGGCAGCTGCCTTCTCACAAGGACCTGCTGACTCAGGCACATGGGCAGCTTCTCCACCCACGTCCGGAATTGTGGCAGCTTTCAGCCTGGCCACTGAAGGGAACTGGCTGAAGGCCAAAGGCCTGACTGTTTCTCCTTTAAAAAAAGGGGGGAAACAACATCAGAAGGGGAAACCCTTGGTGCACATGCTTACATGAGAGACGTGGAGGGGACCCCCCCCCCCCTCTCACTAACAGGTCTCCGACATCAGGATGGGCCCCTTTGACAGTCCTAAGAAGTTTTCTGTTCAGTGAACAGATAAGGGTCTTTTTAGGCTTGTATGTACACCATGTGTGGATGACAGATTTGTCCCTGAGGGGTCAAAGGTCACCCTGTGTATAAACTGAGTTTTATACCTAAATGATGCCATCTGAAATGTCAATGTCTTAAAGTTTTTTTTTTCTGCTCTGTGATCTTTTTCCTCCTGCTTCCCAAATTATCTAGGGAAGTAGGAGATGGTGAGCAATTGTACCAGTGGAGCAAGTCCGTGCTGCCTCTAGCTGGAGTTCCACCAATATGTCTCGGGGTAACATCAGGTTGATGTTTCTGCATGTGACGTTCCTTCTCCAGCTGTGCCCTCTACATACGCTGTAGAGAGCGGCCGATAGATGCCTAATGTATAAAGGCAGAAGTTCTC